>LKNJ01003506.1:15315-67126 GCA_002120245.1 Maccullochella peelii
AGCTTGTGTTAACCACAGACCTTATTTCAGGCATCAAACCAAAAACCTGTTCAAGAAACCCACTGACTTCCAGACGAGGGAACAGGAAGAGCTAACATGCTAACATGCTAACTCACTTCAGGGTTTCAGGACTCTATGATCCCGTGACTTTTTCCCTCTGGCTCCACCTGCTAGTCAAAGTTTTCACTTATCCAGTAAAATATCTCAACATCTACGACATGGATTGGAATAAAGTTGTGTGTGTGTGAACTGGGAGTAAAAGAGGACGTATGGATATGTGTTTGTGCTGGAATGTGTGTGTGTGAGCTGTATTCGTCAGTGTTTGGCGTCACCTGTGAGTTTTGCCCTGCAGCAGAGGCCGACAGGCAGCAGCTTGTCTCTGTATGAATGTCAACAACACACACACACACACACACACACACACACACACACACACACAGAAAGCAGGGCTTCTATTTCAATCTCTGCTTTAAAGTTATACACTGATTTACAGAAGTCTTACCAAACTATTTTCTAATTTTCTAAACATTTTTTTCCACAGGAGGTGTTTATTTTGTCAAAAGGTTGATTTCTTTGTTGCTATGAACTTTCTCCTTTTCATTCTCTTCCTGTGCAGAAAGGTCAGAGGTCAGTGACCCTGAAGCTGGCAGCGAATCAGTGTCTTTCCCATGAAACTGCAAAGTGTCATATTGTCTGTAACCCAAAACTGGTTTGATAACTTGAAATCAACACCCTCCAAGCTTTGTGCATCTCAGCTAAAGATCCCTTTCTTTCCCCTTCGACATTTATTCCAAGTTATAGTTCCTTTACTGTTCCTTCTTTCATCACGTCGGGCTTCTGCTGCAGTTTGTCTCTCGTCCTTTATTTTGTGTCCATGACAGCAAACGGCAGACAAAAAGGCACAGGTGAGTCCCGGGCACGAGGGACAATGGATGAAATCTGACACCGGGAATGTCGTCAAAGGGCTGGGAAAGTCACGATGTGGCTCTGTACGCTGGACCTCATGCACCGCAACGCTGAGGGACAGCCAAGTACTGTACTGCTGTATTTCTACTTTACTACATTTCAGAGCGATTTACTTCTTTTTTACTCCACTACATTTATTTAAAACTTTAGTTACAAGTTACTTTGCACATTAAGATTAATAATACAAAATGATAATGTTTGATGTATTATTGTAGATTAAACTACCAGCAGTATAAAAACTTTGCCTGCTGCAATATTAAAGTGATACAAACATTGATGCATCAATAATTAGAATAAACAGGATTCTGAAATGTGTCATTTTACTTTGGTACTTTTACTCAAGTAAAATTTTGATTGCAGGACTTCAATTCAAGCACTTTCAAGGTACCTAAACCAAACATTTCCAGACTCTCAAAGCTTTTATCATAAGATCTAAATTGTTACTATAAATGCCAGGAGACAAACAAATATGACGACAGGATCGTTTCATTTTAAATATTAAAAGATTTTTGGCTTACATGAGTGAAACACCAGATTATGTTTAAGCATTTTTCATAGAATATATTTGAATGAAAGCATTTTCCAAACCTTCAATACTTTGTGTGAACCCTGTCCTGAAGAGTTTTTAATGAAGTCAAACATAATATTTATGCTCGCCATTTTTTCCTGTTGTTTTCGCTCAAAAGCATCTTTTTTCTTTTAACAAGTCAGATGACGAAGAGGCAGCGAGTCTCGTGCGTCTTTCACACGTGATTTTCACACTCAGGAAACAGTAAAAACAAAGATTGGGACAAAGACGGCGTTTTAAAATGTTAATGTGCATAAAAATAGCTTTATTTGCAATAATAAATCAGAACCTGCATGCAGAAACCAATGATTCATTGGCTTCTCCACTCCATTGGTGATTCACATGTGGTGTTTGTGACATTAAGCAGCAGAACATACGTTTCTCTCCCATGCTCACTGAGCAGACCTGCAGCCGATTACCGCTTGAAATGCTTTTTTAGGTTTTTGTCTCCCGAGGTCGACTCATCCCGTTAGCGACAGCCGACCTGGATAATATTCAACTCCCTCAGAAGAGACACAGTGGAGTTGGCAGATTCTGTCCAAATCTAATCAGAGTTACTCCTCCGTCGGAGGTCGAGCTCAGCGGATTCTTGTTGACACAAAAGTCTCAGTGTTTTCTTGATTAAATGTTTTTGTTGCTGGGGAGGTAAAAGACCTTGAGCCAAGACGTCTCTATAACTGGGCGGCGGCTCGTGTAGGCAGAGACCTCGAGTTTCCAAATGCCTGTTAGCAAATTTATCATTAGTCCATTTTGGCTACGAAGAAAACTTTTCTTCTTCCAAAACTTGTGAAACATTTCCAAAGTGGTAATCAACCCAGGTCTGCTACCGACAGCATGGCTCATCAGCACAACATCCCCTGAACAACGAGATGAACAGCAACCACATAAGCAATCCTTCTACGAACAAAAACAAAACATAAATACAAAAGCAAAAAACAAAAAGTCTAAAATAGAAACTCTTACAAAATAAAGTTTCAAAACTATTTGCCTCTGAAAATCTCAAAACTAGTGTATATAAAACTTTTAACATCACATATACAACAGCTTAAAAAGGGGGAAAACACCCCAACCTGAAAGAAGGCAATAAAATAATTTGACAGTTAAATTAATAAAAAAACGGAACAAGTTGATCTACTGGAGGAAAAAAAAAAAAAGAACCAAAAAACACTGGAGAACAACGGGAGGTGGTGAGTTAGTATTAGCATTGGTAGTATCAAAACAGTTTTTACATTTACAGTAAATCACACGAACGTTACTGCGTGGAAATCAAACATAAAACAGGAAGAACAATTTGGCATTTAAATATTTGGTAGATATTTTTTTGTTGCCAGGATGTGGCTAAGTACCAAGTTAATGTTTTTTCTGTTTTTTTAAATTTTATTTAAAATTTTATCTAATGACTATATACAAATCCTTGGTAGACCAGCCTGCCGTCTTCAGCTATGAAATGTCAGCGTCAGACCTGTTCGTCATGGCTTCAGCGAGTGCTCACAGACCCCAGAATGAAAATATAAAACTAACAACAAACGTGTCAGTGTAGCTTATTGAGAAAGCGTCGACACCATGATTTAAAAAGTACCAAAACTACCGGTTTCTCCGATCACAGAGCTTAAAATAATCACAACATTTACTGGAAGTTAATGGATCAGCGTGTGTGCAGCTCAACGGCCAGCTTCGCAGAATAGTAAAGGAACAGTTTTGGGAAATACGCTTTCTTTTCCCGCCACTTTCTCTCTCGTCTGTCCGGTAAATTCTGAAGCTACAGCTAGCAGCTAGGTTAGCTTAGCTCAGCACAAAGACTGGGAGCAGTTTACGACTTGCAAACGGCGTTCAATTTCTCAAGTTCGGACGGATCTGACTGACAACCAAAGAAACGTGTCAGCCAAAGTCCAAATAAACCCAAATGTATTGCATACAACAGCATCTTTAACACTGTAATCACACAGCTGTCTTGAGCTGTTTGAGAGAGCCAGGCTAGCTGTTCCCCTCTGTTTCCAGTCTTTATGCTAAGCTAAGCTAACCACCTGCTGGCTGTAGCTTCATATTTAAAAACAGACAAGACACGAGAGTCGATCTGAACATCTCTCCCAAAATGTCTTTTCCTTTACGCTTGAATGTGAGTGTGAAAGAGGGTCAGCAGCTGCAGCCGTCACGGTGTTGAATCTCTGCTCCCATCACACATGACCGAGCTCTCTCTCTGTGTGTGTGTGTGTGTGTGTGTGTGTGTGTGTGTGTGTGTGTGTGTGTGTGTGTGTGTGTGTCCTGGGTCATACAGTATTTGCAAATTCCTCTTCCAGATTAGCTTAGCTTACTTATCTGGCGCTACGTGACAGACTGATGGGACTTTCCCCACATGAGGAGATACAAAACATGCCAGAAAAAAAAAAAAGGAAAACAGTATTTTCAGGGCGTTTAATTGAACTCTGCTGCATCTGAATTATCTCACTGTGCTCGGTGAAAACAGGCAGAAGCAGTGATTTGCAAATACTTCTTGACTTGCTGTAATTTTAGGAGCACTGTGAGGATTAAAAAAGAGCAAATATTGTAATCAGCTCTAACGGACAACAGTGATGGATACGGTGTTCGAATCCAAATTAATTTGAACAACATGAACTCAATTCTTTCCCATCGTGACAGGATCTTTAATAGATAAAAAAAAAACATTTTCTGAAATCTCTGCATTACAAGGAGTTATTTAAAAAATAAAAATGTTCACATAAAAAGTCATTTGCTTCAGTAATGTGAGAAGCTGCAGTCCAAGAACCGGGAGGATTAACAGAGAGGGGGAATAAATAACTGGACTGTTAATGTGTACCATACCGAGACAAACATCATTGCACAGCGTTAGTGTTTTTAACTGGAAGGTGGGAGAAGAAGAAAGTGATGAGGAAGAGGAGTTTAAAGTCCTCAGTTGTTAAGTTCTGTTGTTTTTCTCTCAACACGGGGACAAAAAAAATAAAAACACAAAAAGAAAGATCACCGTGTACCGCAGCTGAAATAGTCCACTCCTGTTGCTCCTTGTCCGTGTTTGACAAAACCAAAAGAGAGAGACAAGCGGACCAACAAAGCCTCTGATTGGTTAAGAAAGCACCAATAATATTAGTATACATCAGGTTTGAGGAGTCAGTCAATCGATTGTGTTGTCGGGGCTTCTCTCCTGATTTGTTATCGAGCGTCACTCCGCTGAAGAAAAGTGAAGAGGTGGAGGTGGTGTGATGATGATGAGGCACTGATTGGGTTTTTTAGGGTTAAGGGGGTGAGGTGTGTGTGGTGGTGGGTGAGGAGGAAGAGGGGAGGTCAGGGTCTATGCGTAGATCTCTGTGGTGGGGGCCTTCTTGTAGATGGGCTTCTTCCCCAAATCGTAGCTGCCCTCGTCCTTCTTCTTCATGCGGTAGATGAGGAGGAGGATGAGGAGGACGGCGAACATCAAGCCGACAGCGCCGCCCGCGATCAGAGCTGGAAGAGACGCGAGAGAGAGAAGTTAGACTCTACAAACCTTCTCAGTAGGTTGAGGAAACATACTAGTTATTAGAAATTCAGACCTGAGAAACCGACCCCTATATTTGAACGGACTGATTGGCTAAAATGAATCCAATCACATTCCTCAAAATGGCGTTCGAAGAACTATGATCGCTCCCAGTTCTTGCAGTGCGGACACAACACTTCCACTGAGGATGCGTACTGACCTGCGAGGACCTCCGTCTTGTTAAAGATGCTGTCGTCGCTGGCGTGGGACATGAGGACGTTGGATGGGTGCTCCTCGCCGGACTCGACCCCGCTCCTCAGCAGGGGGATTTCGTTGCTGTTCTGGACGAGGTCCACCTCGTTGACGGTCGGACGCACCGGGCGCGCCACCTCTGGGATCTTGTTGTCGTTCACTTCAGGCTGAGGATGAAGAGAGAGGGGTTTAAAAACACCGTCCTGCTGTCCTCCACACACAAAGTCTATAAACTGAGATATTAATGAACCCTAAACTTCAGTGTGTTTGCACCAACACATTAAATATATACACGGTGCTACAAAACATGTCCAGAACATCACATTTAAAAATACAGAAATGTCTCACCTTAGCTGATGTCTTGGAGTCTCTTTCAGGTGACACAGTCACAGTGGCTGTGGAAAGAAGCAGATTTTTCATTTAATCTTAAATGTTTTATATAAAACTTCAAGAAGAATACGTCCATAATAAACAAGATAAAGCATTTAAATAGGTAGGTTTAAAATGTAGTAAGTACTTGTAAAGCCTGACCTCCATCACCAGATCCAGAGAACTCATCATCCTCATCATCGTACATCGTGTCGTCGGGGAAGTAATCGCTGTCGTCTTCGTCTTCACCGTCATCTGTGAAGCCGAAGTCCGAGCCGTTCAGGGAATCTCCTGATGACTCCAGGTTGTTGTGGTGTGTTGACATGGCGGCCGTCTGCGTGGTCTTCATGGGCATCCACGTCTCCGTCTCCCTCACCTGCTGGGACACCAGAGAGAGAGAGCGGGGGTCAGAGGGATAAAATCAGGGCATCACAAAAACCATTCAAACTCATCCTCCGGGCACCGTGAATATCACTTGTTGAGATATTTCTGTGGGGTACCAACAGACTAACAGCACAACAGGCCACGCTACTAGCATGGCTAAAAAGAAAGGAAAAAAAAAATAAAACCCATTTCCAGGCACTATAATCACACTGAGAAACTACCACTCACCACCAAATAACTCCACCAGCCATTATCAGGCCGAGGAAGAGAAACGTCCAATAGCATGGTGGCTACTTGAAATCCTCACAAACTAAACCTGCACATTAACAGACGAACCAGAAAGCACTCAATCTGTTGTTTTTTTTACATTTGAAAGAAAATGATTTATACGCTTTTAAAATTGATTAGTTTCTGTAGTCCCAACCCAGAGCCACCGTGTCATCAAATTAGGCCCCAAACCATCGGCTAAATGTCATTAACAGACAAACAGAATAATAAACACACATCCACGTCTTTGATGCCACACACTGACAAGAACTTCTGGAAGAAAAGCCACCATTAGTTAGGATGAAATAAAGACATTAAGTGTTATAAAGTGCTATAAGGGAGTTATTTTTCTTTCTGCCTCTTAACTTTCCAAGCTGGATGAGAGTTAAAATACATATACACACTGTACATATGATGAGCTTCACTTTTAACTTGCTAGATTAAAAATTAAATCAGCCTGTGAATCAACGGCGGAAGCCTCAACATTTGGTACTTTCAGAATAAGACAAAACAACCAAAAAGGGATGTTGTTAATGATCCTAATTCTATATTACTACTGAGAGACTGCAAATAAATATCAACACATGAGCCCAGTGACCCTCTGCAGCCAATTCATTATCAATTAATCCGTCAATGTCAGAAAATAGCTAGAAAATGTCTAGAAATGTCTTGTTTTGTCGGACTAAGAATATTCAGTTTACAACCTAAAAAACACATAAAAGCAGCAAATATTCTCTTGGTCCAGTTTCCCAGTTGGGGGTATTTGTTGCTTTGCTTGGGTCAAAGCAAACAATTTAAAGACTGGCTTTGTGATGAACAACGAAAAGAAATAGTTGCCCGATTCACCAATAATGAAAATAATCATTAGCTGCAGCCCAACATGAGAACGCCAGCCCAGTCGCTCTAATCACATAATGAAGACACATCAACCTCCTTTAATCACATCAGAACACTTAACTTCATTGACCATTTGCTCGGTAAGCAGCGTGAATGGGATTAACACATACACACACACACACACACACACACACACACACACACACCAGCCCAATTATCATTGTAGCACACACACACTTAATCAGCATTAGTGCTACACGAAACAGAGGGATGGGGAGGTAAAACGAGGCGAGAAAAGCTTAACACCAGGTCCTAAACTTGCAGAGAAGCTCCTTCAAAAGCTTTAAAGTCTTTAAAGTTTTCCATCCACACTGAAATACAGCAACACTGCAAATACAGCAGCTTTTTACGCCATTTCCACCAAACTGCTGCTCAGACACCGGAGATTAAAAAGGCAATAAAAAAAAAAAGGGTCAAATGACCTAGTGAGTACCTTAATGTCTTGTTGAAAACATTTTAATCCCATCAGGCAGTAAATAAATCAATGCAGAGCTGAAACAAGTAGGTATTCTGTCAATTGACTGAATATTAGTTGGCAGCAATTTTGAAAAATCTACGTTTCAGTTGTTTAAATCAAGTAGAAATGGCACAAAACGTAAGGATTTGCTGCTTTTCTCAGTTCAATTTAAAATCAAATTGAAATAAACTTTAATATAATATTATCTGGTTTCGGCTTCTTAAACGTGAATATTTGCTGCTTTTTGGGGTTTTAAATCTTAATTCTTTTGGACAGACAGAACAAGACTTTTGACGGCATCAGCTTGAGCTCTGGGAAGTTGTGATGGACATTTTCTTCACAGCATTTTGACTTTTTAAACCAGACTAAATGATTGATCTATTAATTGAAATAAATAAGCGACAGATTAAGCTATGAGAAAAATAATTAGTTGCAGCCCTAAATCAATCTGTAACCTGAACCGGGTTTGATTAAATTGAATAAATTGATCACATGCAGAGAATAAGGCAGACAGATGGACAAGATATTGTGAGACAGGCGAGGAAGCCGATCAATGTGTTTTGTTGAAAACCAGCAGTGAAAGAAGACTCTGGATACTAGAAGAGAGCAGAGCAGTGTGGGGGAAAGAGGAACAAGCTTATCTTTTCTTTTTCCCCTTCAATGAAACCTTCCATTTACTGAGAACAAAAGCAGACCACAAATCACATTGGAAACATGCCTGGGCATCCCACAACTTCCTCATTTACTCTCTCGCATACACAGATCGAGTTCTGTTGACATTATGAGTTCTCCTCATATAATTACTTCCATCCGAGTCTTGTAACGGGGTCTTAATTTTAAGGGTTAGCTGGTGGCTAAGCCTGCCCGGGGCCTCCAGGCATTATGTGTGTGTGTTCCCAAATACTTGGCATAGTAATGATGTGTGTTTGCAGGTAATCCTCTCTGCCTCTTCCTTTAAAAAAGGTAGCCCATATGACTAGAAGGAGGGGAGGGAAGGCCCCATTGTGCCTGCACAAGGGCTTCAAACGAGGGCGGCCATTTTACTGTGATTCCTCTCAGCAACAAGGTGGGCTGAAGAGGACTCATGTGCTCCGTGTGTTTGCTTACTTACATTTTCTTTATTCCTTTTCATTAGTGTTTCTGTCTCACCCTGTGTGTGTGTGTGTGTGTGTGAGAGAGAGAGTTTCTCTTTCCAAAGAAAATCCAACATAGTTTCATATCCTCTATTACAATGGCTCCAAAAATGTTTGTGTGAGGTTTAGCTAACTATTTCAACAGTTTATCCATCACTTTTATCCAACTATTTTAGCTTCTATGTTCGCTTGCTTTCATGAACTCTCAATCTCAACACGTGGTGTTACACTGTCTATCACAGCCGGCATCTTATTATACATATACTAAAGATCAACATCACACTATTTGTGTGTTTATTTCCCTCCTTAATACAAATGTGTGGATAGATTTTTCTAATCAAATCATAATTTTTGTTTTTTACTACAGGAGTAAACCCTGGGGTACAAGTACCCCTGGTTGGGGATCAGTGCTCTATTAAGTCCTCATTTAGACCCCATACATGGACACAGGGGAGCTCTGATCCTGTGTGTGTGTACCTAATCCTAAACCTTAAAATGGTGACTACTGGCTCTTCATGGAAGTCGACTGCTGCTGCGGCGTGCTGGAACAAGCCCACTGAGTCACATTATAGGAATCGCACCCATTCATATGATAATATAGACTGAGTCAGGCTTATTCTAGTATGCCAGCATGAGTCATACTCATTCAAAGTAATATTTTAATATCACTCCTTGGGGCATGTTTTACTCTACATTTTCAGGCTTCAAGACTGCAAAAAACAATATTTTCAATCAGCTTTCTGCTATGAGTGATGATCGTCTTTTCCTAGGTATTTATGCATTTGTACCAGTTTCGAGTGGGCGGGACTCCATTGTTCCATGCACCAATAAGGATTTAGTAAACTTCTAATTGAAATAATGACAATTGAGGAGTTGTTCTGAAACCTAGTTTTAAAGGGGCTTTGAATGGGACTGCTCACCCCTACTGCACACTGATTGTAGATTAGCTCACCTCACACCTCTGCTAGAGATAAGCTTACAGCTTGTTGGATAAAAAAAAAAAAAAAAATCTTTTCTGTTCAGCCCAAAGGTTTATTTGACTTCCATGCAGAGTTTGTCTGATAAGCAAAGACAACAGGTTCAATACCCAGAAAAGCCAGTATGTTTATCCCCATCAGTGCCCTGGAGTGTCAATAAACCCCTTCCTCCTGGCTGCCCCTGGCCTTTAAACCCCCCTACAGTGAAACGTGGACATACATTTGAGTCCTGGGGAGATTTGCTAAATCAAACTCCACCATTTGTAGCCCTGATGAGCTCTAAAACAGCAGCATACTGTCTCACAGGCTGACTCAGACCTGTCCCAACAGGCCAGGTTTATTCAGTAAGAAAGGAACAAAAAGATCAGAAGCTGAAGGAGTTTTGTTATGCTTAAGTAATGATGGCAGCCACCGAATTTACGATCAGATGTTCAGATGTGGGGGGATATTCCATCTTTACTATATTCTCCCAGAAAGCAAAGCCAGGATGGGATTCAGGCCAAGTCCCAGTCTGTCTGGACAAAAACAAACTCAATCCAAGAATGTATTTGGGAATAACACTCCCACAACACAGCAGAGGATGAAACAGGAAGTCTCTGTGCGCCATAACAGCCTGAAGACTTATTAAAACCCTACAGAGGATGTGTTACTCTATTACAGTACAAACAAGACAAAAATATGCAAGTATTTCACACAAACTAGCATCTAAACCAGCACAGACTGGCGAGCGAAAAGGAGAGAACAGCCTGAACAGAAGTTATGTAACCAAGTCAACATGGAAATCAGCTCTCGCATGGTGATTTTACAATGACTGAACGAGGGCCTGTTTGACTTGTTAAACCCAGATGCATCCAGACATGGCTGCCTGCTGGCCAACTACTGGACTTGAGAAAAAAAACAGAAAACTTAAGTGTCACTAAATTTAATAAAAAGGAATATTTTGTATTAATTCTGTTGTATAAACTGAAAAAAATGGCACTAGATACTTGTGAAAATAAATGTATGTTTGCCAGGATTCATTCTCTAACTCTACAAAAGTTATGAATCCATTCATCGGATGTGTAACCAAACACTACCATTATCCCCCTAGCATCACTGCCACATGCAGTCTCAGAGGAAAAATGGCCACGCCCTCATATTAAGCCCACTGTGGTTCAGAGGGAGGCCACAAAAGGCTAACCCAACATCCTGGAAACCTGACTGCTTGAGAACATATTTCGTGTACAGTAAATGCACAAGAATGCACGAGAGTGATATTGATGCTTTTAACAAAAAGATCTCCAAGAATGCAGAGGTCACAAAAGCTCATGATTACCATCTCTGCCAACCATTGTTTCCCAGAGAAACCAAAATGTATGCGTGTCCATTAGGTTTTTTTTTTTAAATCGAAATCTTACTTCAGAGCAAAACTCTTGACTTAAAGTCTGGTCGACCGCATTATTTGTCAGCCATTTTAAAAGCCACTTATGAGCCAACCAGATCACCATTTTGTCCTCCCATCAGCGGTTCACAGCCTCATTTATTCTGCCTAATGTGCAACAGCTGATAAGCAGCCGGATGTGGAGCACAGCCAAACCCAAGATTTCCAGCCAACCAAAATGGATTTAATGGAGAGAAGTGGGAAGTAATATTTCCATTTGTGGTAGTGAGTGACGCACTCCATGTTAAGCACTTGATCTATATTTAGTTTTGAAAACAGTGCTTTGAATATCAATATAGTATGCAAAATATATATATTGCTACCCAAGACACCTCGACTGCAAACCACTTTCAATTTCTCCTCTAACAAAAAAGACACTCATAACTAGGGCTGCAACTTCCCATTACCAATTAATCTGCAGATTCTTTTTTTGGTTCATCGCTTAATCGTTTGGCCTATAAAAATGTAAGGTGAAAAGCCTAAGGTGACTTCTGTCTTCAAATGTCTTGTTTTGTTTAACAAATAGTCCGAAATCCAAAGACATTCAGTTTACCGTCACAGGACAAAAAAAGAAAAGCAGCAAATTCTCACGAACAGGAAGCTCGGAACTATGATAAGATAATGTCTGGGTT
The DNA here is from genome assembly GCA_002120245.1 of Maccullochella peelii. Classification (NCBI taxonomy): domain Eukaryota; kingdom Metazoa; phylum Chordata; class Actinopteri; order Centrarchiformes; family Percichthyidae; genus Maccullochella; species Maccullochella peelii. The sequence goes on from LKNJ01003506.1 coordinate 27,104, forward strand.
CAAAACGATTAATGGATTAGCAATGAAGTTGCAGATAAGTGGATCAACAGGGAAACAATCGACTAATCGTTTCAGCTCTATGAGTATTGGTAATTTTTGTATATTTGTATACAGTTTGTAATTTTCTTGACTTTGCAGGTAATTAACATTTCTTCAGGAGTATCTTATGTTTAGCTTTTGAAATGGTCTTAATGTTGTTTCCACTAGGACTTTGTGACGTAGGGTCGGACTGATGAAAGCCCTACAGCTCATAAAAACTCTGAAATAATAAAAAAAAAAAAAGACTGTTTCCGATCTTGCCACACACTTTACCCCTCAGTCTAGCCCCCTTGTCCCGTCCTGTCCTTGTTTATCCTGCCTATCTCAGCATGGAGGTCCTAAAACTTTCCAGTTCCCCCAATTGTCCGCATTCACTGAAAGGCAGTCTGTCAAGACACCCGCCACCCAGCCTTTGGGTCTGTCCCTTCCATTGACACCAAACAATGCCAGTGGACTCCTCAAGAGCATATCAATGACCAAGGTAACCCGGGATAAGCCTCCAGCAGCCTCCCTTCATTAAACTGGGGAAACAATCCCTCCATCTGCCGACATAGAGAGAGGCATCTGTTCCATTCACACGACGGCGTGGAGGAGGCGCAAAGTATGAAAGACAGCAAAGAAACACCAGCACGCAGGAATGTGCTCCCTTATTCTTTGTAATGTCCAACGTCTCTTGACCTTTTCAAGAAATGGCAATTCTTGTTGTTTACTAACCCTTTCTCCCCATCTTTCATATGATTTCAGCTGCCATTTTTGGCTGGAGATTACCTCAGCAGTAGTCTCGCACCTGATCTCCACACTTTGTTTTAGCGCTAAAGGTCTGGCTGAACCTATTATCAATCTGGTACAGGAGGAAAAAAAAAAAAAAATGCTCTGTCGTGTTTGTATTTCTTTAAACCAAACAAAATCGTCTTGGGCAGCACTAAGCTCAGGATGTAGCGGCGGTGTCCTTGCAAACGGTAACACACAGATAGCTAAAGGGGAGGAAATAGGACTGCCCTAGTCGCTCAATGGCAGGCTTATACCCACAGCCTACTTCCTGTGACTCGAAGAGCCAAACTAAACTAAAATGGGAGATATAGTTTTTAAAAAGGTAATCAGGATCTGAAGTCAAAAGTGCTACTCCGTCGTCTTGGCCACCTCCTTTTCTCTTTCCCTTTCCCTCTCCACATGTTCTTCTCCCCCTCCTCCTCCTGCTGGGTACGGATACTTGAACCAGCAGGATTTGCACCATGTATTGTGTTGCCTGATCTGCTTGTAAGATGCACTTCTGACCCCTGACGTAACCCTGCTGAAGTACACACACACACACAGACAAAAACACACACACACACACACACACACACGAGATGGACCGTCTCAGACTCACTTGTTAGGAACGCCCTGAGTTTATGGCATCCCAAGGGCCACAAAGGGAGTGATCTATTGATGGTTTTTTTTTAAATCATAAAGATGATCCATGTCAACAAATTTGGTCCTCATGTTTTATTCAGAGCTGCTCTGCATACTGAAAACAACCTTCCCGACTATTTCCATTAGGGGTCTCATTTGTCCATCAATACCTAGAACAAGTGCTGCATGCTGGACCTCAAACACACACACACACACACACACACACACACCTACCTTTGCACTTTTGCTCCGACAGCCGAGCTCTAGATTCCTTCTACCTACGCCAGGTCTATCTATAGCAGCATTTGCACCTACCAGCACCACGTGAGACTCTATGGCAACATGGCACACAGAAAAGTCATAGCAGCCATAACAACGTACAGATATGGGGGGGGGGGGGGGGNGGCTTCTATGATGACATGTAGGCTATATACACACACAATACACAGCACTGAACTACAGGATGAACTGTGTGAGTCAATCTGGGCTTTATCACAAAGACAAATATTGCTCACAACAGGAGCTGTACAGACAGGCCAGCTGTGCAGCAGACAGTGTTGATTCAGTCTCCACTGATAAGACAAATTGAGTTTTGATGAGCACCTCCTGAGGGAACCTCCCCGGTCTTATCGTAATGGCCTTTATTGGTCACTTCCTCCCACCGATGAAGCCCATCCTGCCATTTCAATTGGACGATTCCCTCGTTATTACCAAATCCATGACTGATGGCTGACGAATAAGCAGAATGCCTGAAGCGAGTCAAACTCTCTAATGTCTTCCCTACTCTTCCAGCTCTTTGATGTCACTCCCTTAGGCGAGCATATCGCTGCCTTGGATCAAAGACATCACAGCCCAATAGACTAAATGTAAGCTACTGAGGAGTTATTATCAGCTGAAAGATCGGCTTGAGGCTTTTAAATGGCAGGATGTAATAAGAAACAGACCGGAAAACAGGAAATATCCATCTAAGACAAATCAACTCAGTGTTTTAATAAAAAGCATGAAATCCTGAAAAGAAGCGTGAGTAAGAATCATGCCAGTAAACAACCGACTTATTTATACTTTTAAGTGTTTTTGGTCATGTGAGAATGTCCCTTCATTCATCGTGGAAGACTAGTCACAAAGACTTCTATTCATTTCCAAGAGCAGATGCTTAAATCCACTCTTTATCCTTCATAGCGGAGGATCAGTCCAATTTCCAGTTCATAATACCAGTGAGCAACCTTCACTTAAGCTCAATTTAAAAAAGGGGCCTTTTGTTAGTTTGCCAATTATTATTGCCAATTTCCTAAATTGAGAAAGATGCCATACAGACAGTGAACAAGTCTCATGTTCCTTTAAATTACAGCTCAAATAAAATTCCATCTTCTCTGACACTGATTAACGCAGCAGCAATGTTTAATGACACTGGATTAAGAGATCTCTTTATGTTGGTGGTTAATCTTCAACTCCATGCAGCACACATTAATGCATGAGCTGGCCTGACTCACAACAAGTCTCAAAATGAATAACAAACATGAGAGATGATACTTTGACAAAAATAAAACTTGTTTGGCATAAATTTCTGGTATTGATTAACCTGCTGACTCAACGGCTGCATCAATACAGATGAAGAACGCCATTCTGCCACAAGACTAGATACACACCACCAGAGAGGAAGCTGAAATGATTAACTCATCGACGGAAAATTAATCTGCAACTATTTTCATGATCGATTTACCATTTCAGTAATTTGTTCAACCAAGACGATCTCATTTCAGCTTCTCAGATGTGACGATGTGCTGCTTTTCTTCATCATATCTGATCCTGTGTATCTTTGGGTTTTAGACTGTTGGTCGGACAATAAAAAATTGCTGGCAGATTAATTGATAATGAAAATAATCGTAAGTTGCAGCTTTTTTTATTTTATTTGTAAAAATTAAAATGACCTGCGGGTTGGTTAACTACATGTCAATTAATTTTCAAATGAAATGTCAGATATCCTCTGACACAACTCTAAAAGATTTTGTTGTTCATAGAAATAAGCAATGTAAACTAAATGGACTTTACTTATAAACTTTACTTTTTTGCTGAAAGTTAGACGAGAAGATTGATATCACTCTCATGTCTGTGCAGCAAATATGAAGCTACAGCCAGTTAGCTTAGCTTAGCATAAAGACTGGTGACTGGGGGGAACAGCTAGCCTGTTTGGCTGTAGCTTGTTTAATGTACAGCCATGAGAGAGGGATCAATCTTCTCGTCTAACTGTTTCTCACCATGTCTCAAAGTATTCCTTTCATTTCCTAAAAAGATAAAATCAGATGTTTTTCTGTGATAGGCTGTGTGTGCTGCTATGCAGTCCAGCAGACTGAGGAATGCGTCTCTCCATATGGGTCGGGCTAAGTAGCCGAGACCTCGGCTACTCAGTCAGCCACCACATTCCTCTCTTTGTACAATGGAGCCGGAGAGACACACAATTAAGAGTTCGGGCCACCGAGGACTGCTGTTATAGTTCGACTTCAGGCCGCTGCGATACCCTGCAGGGAAGTGGTTTAAAGCGGGCTGTAGTGCCACTTCTCGTAGCCTCACCCTCATAATAATATGTACTAAGTATGTTTAAATGAGCCTGGGCTTAAGGGAGGGGTCACATTCTCGCAGCATGGGTCCCAATGCATTCAGCGGTAAAATTCATACACTGGGGATATTTTACACATCTCCCTGTAATCTTTTCTGACGGGCGTTGGTAACAGCACTACTCGAGTGGGAAAACCATACATCAGCACTTCACTACTAAAGGAAACACTGGGACACACACACGTTTAACACAGTTCAGTTATGTGGATTTGAAACGGACAAGGCGGCTCCTGACAACAGATTTAGTGACTGTGGTGCCCACCTGGGCTGGCTGAGCAGTGGTCTAATGCAGAGAGGTAGACCTCACACACTGTGGTGCACAAAGTGACACAGGGGTACATGCACACACACATTAATACTGAAAATACATTTGCCTCTGTGCACGCACACCACATCAAAGAGGTACTGTATTATTGAGACACATTTGTCAGGAAGGATGTCTGAATAAGGGGAAGCCCCTCAAACCACCCAAAAGTCTACTCTATGATCTCTATTGGCTGTGTGTGTGCGTGGGTTTACTGTATATGGCATGAGAGAAGTCTGAAACAGAAATGAGGTCAAGCTAGTTTGTTTGCGGGAAGGAAATTTCCAGAGAACACCACACGAAATCTACTTAACAGTACATTTTCACCATGGAAGATCAGCAAAAGTCACCACCATAAAACCGGCCTAATAAAATTAGACTTGTTTATGTCACTAGTAAATAAACAGCTAAATGCCTCCGCACACCGCCACACATGCAAACACCGAGTAGATGGACATGATCATAAACTTCGGAGATACACAACTATCACAAAGTGTGAGTAACGTTTAAGTAGAAAGTTTAAAAGTTCAGATTTGGGGTGCAACTAATGATGTTTTGTCCAACCAACAATCCAAAAGCTAAAAGATTTTTAACTTGTCACATATGACAAAAAAAATGAAAAAGCAGCAAATCTTCACATTTGAGTCTAAATATATTTACATTGTGTAAATATCTTCTGAAAGCGTCAATAAACATCCCTAAAATGTTGCAAATAATAGTAATCATATTACAGATGAAAGATATTAACTCAATCTTATTGGGATATCTGATTTTGTTGCCCAGCCCTGGGGTGGAGCATTTTGATTATTACATTTCATGCATACTTTCTCCCATTTTAAAGTCAGATACATCTGTTCTGCTTGGGGGATAAAAAGCACTGAGTGCAATAGTGCTGTTAGTTGCTCACAGTCTGGCTTCAGGCCTGGAACAACCATCTGTCAGAATATGACAGGGTGTCCCGGGACAGCAGAGGCCGGGGCTGCAGGACCGACATCAAACGGCCTCCCTGATACATTTCCCAATGGAAACACAGCAAGGCTCATATTCCATGTTCTGCCGTGGCCCTCTGTATTTTTACTAGTCCGCCACAAAGCCACAACAGCTTTTCTTTTCAAGAACGGGGGAGGAGGCGGTGAAGAAAAGTGGCATGTTAAGCTGCACGTTTCCCTGGCTGTTGGTGTAAATAAGAACGTGCTGTTGGTCAATTTATTTTGTTAGGAGGGTTAAAAATGTGTTTATATAGAAACACCTGTAGGGCGCAAACTGTTGGTCAATTAATCTATTGGTCCAAAAGACAGTTACATGTTTGTTCATGAAACAAATAGAAAACTGATCAATTTCTATTAAACTGGTCAACAGAAATTTAATATGCAACTATTCTGATTATCTATTAATCGTCTCATCATCATCATTTGGTGGTTCGAGCTTCTTGAATGTGACGAGTTGCTGTTAGTCTTTATCAAATATTACAGACCATGATTACGTCACGGCGTTAGCTGGAGGCAAAACAAACAAGGCAAACGCGAATCACCTCAGAGTAGTAGGCTACATAGCCTACAGAAAATACAAATACCACAACTAATGTTCTGGTTAAACGTGATAAGACCAAAGGAATGGACTGAGGCGATCATCAAAAATGCTTTGTAGCGCACACAGGTAAGGTTAAATAAAGTACTGTCTGTTGTAGGTTTAGATAACGTTATGCGTCTAAAGGTTTGTCATGCCCACCTAATCAGAAATCCAGGAACTAGGGAGATTAGGTGATTTCTCTCGTAACGCTAACTCTTTTGGCGCATTAGTATCGAGTAGCTGGTCGTACGGCCAGAGACTAAACAAAGGAAACTGTTGAAGGGTCTGCTGAAGGAACATGTTGTGTGTCACCGTAGGTAATCCTGTCAGATCGTCCATCCATTGAGTGAGCGTGTAACGTTATGGGTCAGCCAATCTTCTCCCATTGGTCAATGTTAACTTTTTCAAATAACGCTCATGGTCCGGAGAGTGAGTGACTGTACATATTCAGAGAAACTCGTAGTTTCTTCAACCATTGTTAAAAAACAAGCCAACAAAACTTGCTAGCATTAGGTAATGTGTTCAGAGACAAATATGTTTACTGAAAGAAAAAAAACGGGTCTATAAAGAAAGAAAGAAAGAAACTAAATATCTTTGGGTGTTGGGAAGTTGGTCAGACAAAACAAGACACTTAGACATCAAGAGACTATCATCAGATTAATCAATAATGACAATACCAGTTAGTCACAGCCTTTTATACTTGTGCCCTGCTGTTGAGGGTCCAGGCTATGTTTAACTAGAAAGTGGCTTCAGCAAAAAGAGTCCACAGAAGTTGGATGAAAGCGATATAGCCACAATAGGAGGGTGTTTTTACGGTCGACTTCTGCTCCGAATGTATTCATATAGTTCCCGTTACAAGTGCCAAAATAAAATGTAGTGGTTGAAAGGGGGTGGAGGGAGGGGGGAATCAGATCCTTGACTGCTCTCCATCACAGGCAGGAAGGACAAAAACCTCCTCGCTCTCTGTGCCAACATTCCTCGGCCCAAAGGGATTTTATAGACCAGCGGACAGCAATGCAGGAACCATTATTACATCCCAGTGATACTATTTATCATGCTCCCTCTTTCCCTCCCCTCCTTCCCTGCGTTCTTTTCACCACATGGCCATTCAGTGCACCCCATCATGCAAAAACTCCCTTCAAAAAAAGAACATGGGTCATTCTCGTGCAAATGATTGGGAGCTAAATGCAAAACCAGTGACATTCCAACAAGATACAACAAATGGACTCTAAAGGCAACAAGCTGAGGTTTGCTGGTGCAACATGGATTAAGTCCGGGGCAAAGAGGATTGTTTTCTACCCTGATTAACCACTACAGTCGCCATCACAAGCACATTTGGTAAATTAAGGTGACTGCTAATTGATATGAAATCCAGAGAAGGTTTGAAAAGACTTTTGTCCAGTAAAGACGATGAGAATCAGTCCAACAGCTCTGCCTTTCCAATGTGCCTTTAATTTTAAAGACACAAAAAACAAATAGTACTTGACTTTCCTATCTTTAACCTTCACCCAATACTTTGTCATGAAGGACTTGTGTTCCCATACAGGGGCAGAAAATGCTGAGGTCAATGGAAAAAGGCATGAAGAACAGGGTTTGTTTGGCCTGGTCTATCTTGGACAAACTGATAAAACTGCACACGAGGTCTCCGTCTGGCCACAGCTCAGCTTATCTGATAGAAATCAAAATGGTCGACTTAAAAAAATATGTTTCCTACTAAAAGACTTTGCTGAATGAAGCAATATGTTTCTGGAATTTAAAAAAATAAAATAAAAAAAATGATGTGTCTCTTGGCATCCAGTTGATAAGAACGCAGTCCATTGATAAAAACATTCCAATCATGCCTGTGGCTCCCAAAAAGCCGTTTTTCCTTCTATTGTCAAGCAGCAGAACATTGTTATCGATTAGCTGGGAACGCCAAACCCACATACCAATAATGACCTCAGTGGGTAGAAAGGAGAAAAAGCTGGAAGGAGGGAGGGAGGTGGAGGGAAGGATTGTCATAGCTCAGAGGCTAAGTATCCATCAAAGGAAAGTGCAGCGAAAAAAAGAGAGAAAAGCCGCAGAGGCCTACCTAGGAATGACAATTGATCACAGTGACAGTGGGAACAGGCGGGGAGACGGACTGAGTGAAGACTAAAGAGAAGCAGAAAGCTGAAATCCGGAGCATAACAACTCATTTAAGGATAAAAATTTTTTTTAAAAAAAAGCTAGAAACTAAGCATATTTGGTGGGAAGCCTGTAGGTGTATCCACACTAGGCTAAGCTACAGGAGAGGAGTGTCCCTTATGAAAAGGCCCCAGGGCGCTATTGAGATCCCTCCAAGTGTGCAAAATCCCAGTCATGGTCACCAAAGGTCGCATTCCAGAGGGGAAATCAAAAAAAGAAGAATAAGAGGGAGCAAGCAGAAGCTACATGGCTTTGAGGAATGCAACAGATTGTTATGACGAGGTGGATCCGACGAGTCGCTGAAGGTCACAGGCCTGAAGGCTGATGCGATCCAGCTCATCAAGCGTTTCTGGCTCCACATGGGAAATTTCAATGTGTCACAGTATGTCACAGTGAAGCGTGTGACAGCCATATCTTTTATACTAAACACATGTTTCAGGCATGACTTGTAAAGTCAGTATGTTACTGCTGTTCACCTGCTCGCACCATTTGTGCTGACCAACTGGGGTGGGGGGTGCATGTGTTTGTGTGTGGGTGGCATCCAGACAGCCTGTATTAGCACTCCAGTAAATACAATTAGAAATCAGTATTCAAAAGCTGCAGAATATGGAGGTTGGACATGAATAACAGCCAAGCTAGATGGTGGATTTTGTTTTTGCGATGACGCCACCTACCTTTGTGCCTGTTATTTTACTGCATAATAATTGTATTTCAAACTGTAAATTTTGATGTATAGGCACTAATTCAGGCCCAAAACACAAAATAATGATTTTTTTTGCTCAGTTTGATGACCACTTCTTGTCTCCATCTAAACTACATGAAAAGGTAAAAAAGTAGAGCTACTGAGCAAATGCTTTCTGTTAGGAGTCAGTGCCTGTATGGGACCAATACATATGATAATCATCTCTCCCCATTCACACACTGTTATTCTAACATACTACTATAACATGGCTTTTCGTTCCTTTGGGTAGAGCAGGACTGGGTCAAAGCGTGACATGCCCAGGTGGTTAAATAACATTTTTCATGAATAGTTCATTTAGAAAATAAGCTTGGGTGGCAGTAGAATAAAGGTGTCAATAATATACAGGATGACTATACGTATAAGTCTGACTATACGCATCAGAAAATGCTGGAGAACAGAATAGAAGTGACATAACATGGAAAAGACCACACAAACAGGAGGTTAGCGTTTCACAATGCAAACGAAAAACCCAACAAATCAGGAGAGGTCACATCCTGAAATATAATTACAGCACATAACTCTTAAAAGTCAGAACACTACACATGGAAAACCCCCAGGCCTTGAGAAATAACATTTTTAAGTGTCAGCCACCTCCTCTGCACACAAATTCTTTTGGCATTATGTCAGCCTTTAGCTTTTCACAACACAGCAAGACACAATTTAACTTATCCCCAAAGTATCAGCGGTTCCGCAGAAGGATCACTTCAACATTATGTCAGACGCCAAGAGAATAACTCATCTTTCATGATTGTTAACTAAGCATCCGTCAATTTCTGCAACAAAATCATATCCAGAAGCAACAATCTTATGGGAGGAAAACACTAAAACCACAACATGTGGAGATCTACAGCCTAATATGCACATACTTTTTGAATAGGGGGCTGGGAGGGAGGCTAATTGATCAAAAAGAGTCGTTCATGTAAAAAGAGCAGCCCAAATGTCCCAGTGATTGGCCCATCAGAGGCAGGAAAGGTGACTTGCCAGCTACCCCCCCCCATCCCATCTGGGCCCCATACGGGATAATAGCAGCAGGCTGTAGATGCCCGAGTCCCTCTGCCCCCAACCAACACACACTCTCTGGACTCCTAGCAATGAAGCTAGCTGGCTAACAACACTGAGGCTCTGTGGACTACCTACCTACTTTTTAACAATACCAAACTTGTTCTGTGTTCGCAAACAACATTAAAAACGTTACTGAAAGCAGTTAAAGGTTCAATCAAAGCCAGCTGAATCCTCACAAGGTAAACTAGTAGCGTACTTTTAGCTAGCGCTGCCAAATGGACCAAAAGAAAAAATAAAGATTTAGCTAATTTAGCTAATCGTCAGAAATGTTTAGTAAAACAACTTACCGACTCTGAAAGAACGGAGGCAGATAAAATCAACACGAGGCAGAGGTTGAGCATGGTTGTCCTCTTAGGTAGCCTTTTAAAGTTTACAAAAGTTAGCTTTGCAGAGATTTAACTCTAAACCAGCGCGGTGACTGAGTGTATCTTCAGGTGCAGTCGTGTCGCAGCAGTTTGTGTGTTCAGATATAGTCCAACAAAGTTGTAGAGAAACTCTCCACCTTATCACATCGACTGTCTCTTCTGTCTGCCTTCTCTCCGGTGTCCGGTCAACTTCACTGAGACTCACACGGACTGAATCTGCTCTATATTTCGGACGCGCTAACGCTCCCCCAACTCTCCTCCAATCAGCGACGAGCGCTGACGTCGCGCTCGCCCTACTTACGGTAAATCCTTCACGTTCAACAGGTTGGCTCCGCCCACTGCGTCAAGTTACCCGGAAGTAGCCGAGACAACACCGGCGGGTGCTTCAACATAAAAACATAAACCAGTTTATGGAAGTTTAATGATTGTCAACACAATATTAGCATTTAAATGCTATTTAGCACATTGTATATTATATGTATTTGGAGTGTACAAAACACAGTCTCATAATATGACACGCGGTTCTGAATATGTGACACTGTTTTGTTCTGTTTACAGCTGGCTGTATGGGGGCAGTGAACCGTGTATATTCAATGTGTTAAAGGCGTTATGTTCCTTTGTCTAGTCTCTATTCAGTTCTATTTTATTCAATTTATATTTTTATTGATTTTACACGTCTATTTCAGTTCTATCTATCTATCTATCTATCTATGGTTTCAAATTTTTGTTTAGAAAGTATAAAACATAAATAAAACAGCAGACTTAGTTTTAAAATGACATTTGATTGATTTGATAGATATAAAGTATGACGCACAAGAATCAATGGTTTATTTCAGGACGGTCCAGTGTTGCAGCCAACATCTGCTACTGTTTGTCTTCATAAATTACATGATAGCCAGCTAATAATCGGCCGTTTTATAACGTGCCATTTACCAATAAGCCACAGAGTCTTATCTTATCTTATCTACCACTGTGTGTGGCCTACCAGACTTTGATTTAAGGTGATTATTTTCCCACCAGTGAAGGATAGACGTGAGTTAAACAGTCGTTTAACATTATTATGGTTGTCCACATACTTTTGGCCACATCATATATGATCAAATATTCTACTTCTGTAACATGTTTCCCCCCCCCAAAACCACAGATATTAGTCTATAGTACTGATACCATAGAAGTTATAAACCAGGAAGTGGGTGGGTAAAAACTCTATTTAAAAGACAACCAGGCTTAATTGCATTAGGAATATTTTACTATCTGGATTAAGTCATGCTCATTTCGTTTTCTGCATGTTTCCGTCTCAGAGAGGCTGGTTGCCTCCGGGCTTTTGTGCTGCTTCATGGAAATTCTTCGAGTGACGACATCTTCCGATAAAAAGTTCCTCTCTCTTCTTTTTTTTCTTCCTCGTCTTTCGCTTTCTCCCCCCCACCCCCTCCTCCTCGCTGGGCTTCACAGCGTTCCTGTTTCCAGATGATTCTACTCTCCAGAGTTTATCTCTGGAAACAACTCCATTACTCACTGTCTTCCTGTTTTCATTTCTCTCCTCAGGTCGCTTTGCGACGCGTTGCGTAATCGATGTTTTCACTTTCCTCGAGCATCTTGATGAAATAAACTCTCGTGTATGTATTGTTTTGCAATAGGCGTCTGCTGTCAGACTGGTGTTTGTTATAACCAGAGGGGGAGGAAATATTCAGGTGCTTTACTCAAGTACAAGTACTAATAGGCCCACCACACTGTGAAAATACCTACATATACAAGTAAAAGTCCTGCACTGAACATGTTACTTAAGTAAAAGTATCAGCAGGATAATGTACTTAAAATATTAAAGGCAGTAAATGTCCCCTGTGCTTGTTGGTCTATTATATCTGATCTCATTAGATGATTATTCCTCATTATTCATGTGAAAGCAGGATTTCACTGTTTGACTGCAGCTAATGATTCTTTTCATTCTGGATTCATCTGCTGATTCTTTTCTCCATTAATCCATTGATTGATTGGTTTGTAAAAAAAACACTCAAGTAAAGTACAAGTACTTCAGATTTCAATTTCAATGCATATTTATTTATTTATTTTTCATTGTTATATTCAAGTGGTATAAAAGATAATTCTACTCTATTATCTCTATTAAAACTTTAATAGAGTAGAGGAAAAAAGACACAACACAAAGAAGATATATGTACAGTCTACATATACCTGTGCACGTTCATTTCGCCCATTTCCTCCATGATTTCACTTTACTTTTAAAGAGCTTATCAGTAAATATTTGTCCTTTTTATCCATTATTTCAGAAGGCGTTACACCTAATAAGATAAATGAAATAAGATCCTGAGATGATTAATTGGACAGAAAAGCAGAAAGACATTCTGCTGCACAAATAAAGTGTTTATTTTTTCAGACTTATATGTTTCATTTGCAAATTGCTGATTCATTTGAACTCGTCAGGCCTCTATTATTATTCAGATAAAACATGGGGTTGGTAAAAAAAATCACCTTTTCAGTGACAAGTGGTATGATTTTGTTTTAAAAGGTCACTAACAAAACAGGTATCCAGTGATACAAATCTACTTTATATACATATGGGGATTTTCTGCTCTTTCAAATACCTTTTCTGTCACTGTGCAATTAAACACCTGAGGTGAAGTAACATAAAGAAGAGATAAGAACAGATAACACACAAGATAAGGTGAATCTGGAAAAACCCAAGACAAAGACATGTTGTAACTGTGTGTGTGTGTGTGTGTGTGTGTGTGTGTGTGAATGGCTCTTTGTATGTGTATTTGTTTTACGTGCTTTGGTACATTTTCATTACCAGCAGAGTAATATATTGGTTACAGACATTAAAGGAAATTAAGTGTGAGCGTCACCCTGCATGTGTACTGTGTGTACTGTGTGTATTGTGCAGTGGTGGAAGAAGTACTCAGATCTTTTACTTAAGTCAGAGGTGTCAAACTCATTTTAGGTCATGGGCCACACCTCAAGTGGGCCGGACCAGTAAAACCACTGCATAATAACCTAGAAATAATAACACCTCCAAAATGTTCCCTTTCTTTTATGTGAACAAGTACATTCTGAAAACATTCACAATTAATTAACCATCCATGTACAGAACAGCCTGAGATGTCTTAAGAAAAAGTCTACTGTCATTACAATTTACAAATCACAGTGGATCTACAACGGCACAAAACGTTTTCTTGGAAAACCCGACTCTGTGTCCACTTTTCTCCTTTTTCACAAAGACATTTCCCGCCGGCGGCTCCTGCATGAACAGTAGCTTTTGCTTGACAGTGTTGTGTGATTTAGCGTGTATATATAAGCACGTGGGATCTATAATAGCGTATCCAGGATCGGGCCTGCTACTCGCACGCGGGATAAGTTAACCTTCAGGGCTTTCTGCCAGAAAGGCTTGGGGCCCGCTGCTCATGTTAGGACAGCGCAGTGGGAATAGCAGTACATTTTATTAAAAAATTGCAATTAATGACTTCTCTGCTATTTTCACACTTTGCAAAGTCCTCCAGTGGGCAGGATTAGACCCTTTGGCGGGCTGGTTTTGGCCCACGGGCCATAAGTTTGACACCCCTGACTTAAGTGAGCTGCAGTCAGCATCCCGTTGCTCGCGCTCGGTAGGCGAACGAGCATCCTGGGCATCGGCTAAAACAGTGATTGGACGTGATACACATGAGACTCATTTTTACGCTGCGTTACAATCTGTTCACACATAGGCAACACAAAGCGATTAACACATGGAAAATGTTACACATTGTTCCTTTAAGTACAGTAGTTGAGTAAATGTACTTTCCACCACTGGTACTGTGTGTATGTGCTTCTTGGTTAATTAAATACAGCACACCTTGTACAGCTAAAGTTAGATGAGGTCACTTCATAAAGGAGTTGCTGTGGGTGTTTTGTTGTTAGAAGAGGAAGCAGGAGTTTCCAGCTTCTCTTTGTTTTCCTCGCCTGGTTGGCCACACCTGCTCGACTACACCTGCTCGACTCAGACGGACAGAAGCAAAGTACTTTTCCCACTCACACTGTTTAATATGCAAGAAACATTTACAGGACAACATGGATGATAGATGTGGTTGATGTGTTTTGGTTTGAGTGGGGGTTTCAGGAACAGACGACGTAGCAGCATGATTTATGGCTGGCTTTATTAACGCTGGATAGTATCTTATCATGGTAATCTGAGAGAGAATAGAAAGTATTCACACGACTCACATATTTGTAGTGCATCAAACTATCTGAGGCTGTGGGCAAATATGATTTATGGGGTGTGTTGGCATAGAGCTAAAGCACATAATGCAGTTTACATAATGATGCAGATTTACCACTGAAATGTACAAAAGTCACACAGTCCTGAGAAGAGCTCCAACAGGTGAAAACACCTGTGTGGGTGGACTACATCACCCTTATGGGCACGCGCATAATGAAGAGGCCAAAGGAAAAGTCCTTTTTGTGCGTCCTACTTAAAATTGGCCACATGGACAGTCAAGTCTGTAAATGATGAAAGCGGTATTACAGTTAGCAAATTGATTCATTAACGACCTGCAAAATTTTATTTCTGGTTTCTCTAGTATTGTTGCTTTGTCTTGTGCTGTTTTTTGTGCATTGATTGTTGTTGGCAGTTTATTGTATAACGCACAGCCCAAGAAAGTACTGACTACCATGTCAAAGCTAACGGGGAAAACAAATAATCATTTAAGAATACCGAATACTAAAAAGTGAAGTACCACTCGAGGCTGAAAGGGAAACGCCGACAGTCCAAGTGAAAGCGCATGGGTTTGTGAATGTGTGTTTGTGCCCCTTGTGCACACATTCATATCTCAAATGACATTTAGAAAGGTCTCATGACACCAGAGTGAGGAGAAATAGAGAAGTGAAACCCAGATACATCAACCTCTGACTACGAGGAAACCCAAAGGTCACAAGCCAAAAACCACAAAGTCACATTCATATTTCTATTGAAAGTCGAAACGGGAACTGAAAAGCGTTCAGTCAGACGGGGATTTTACTTGGATGTTTAGAAAAAACAATGTGAGAGAGAGAGATGAGATTGAGAACAAAGGGAGGTTAAATCAAATGGAAAGAATGGAGTGAATAAGGTAGCCAGAGACGGAGGGAAATGACCAGTGTGAATAACAGGACGTGAATCATAAGGGTTGGAATTCATCACAACTGTAGTAACGGAATAAATGTTTATGGCTCAGTGAAAGATAAGGGACAGTTTTATCAGGTCGCTGAATCACAGACGGCGTTTGAATTTGGTCTGAGAGGTCAGAGTGAAATGTTAAAGAGCACAGCTGTGTCTCAGTTCGCCTTCTTCCGTACTTACACTTGCTGTTTTAAGAGCATAAGTGCGTTCACACTGACAAGTATGGCAAAATGCAGTGCACTATGAGTACCCGGATGGTGAACTCATAGTGGTCAAAAGGTGTGGAACGCTGCACACTTCTCACCCTCAATGGTCGCCCTCTTGGCTACGTAGCGGAAGGGGAGGGACCACCAACCTGTGAAAATGGCGGCCGCGGTTGCGATTGTTACGGTGAACACCGCACTAACAGTAAAATCTTTAATATTTTGGTGGGCGATCAAATGTTGGCGTTAACGCTCCGCCCGGCTGCAAGTCACCGTTAAAAAGAAGAAGCGGGCAAATGTTGCGATCGTCATTTCGTCAGTGTACTACACTGAAGTATCCGAATTGAGACACAGCACAGAACTTCTCACACGACTATTAATAATAAATATTAAATAATAACATTTGATCAACATAAAGGTCTACAGCCATGCTAGCGGCCCCCGTGAGGCTCTACTTAGGCACAGCTGTGCTTTGAGCTAAATGTTAACACCAGCATGCTAACATGCTCACAGTGACAATGCTAACATGCTGATGCTAAGCAGGCATTATATTTCCTTTGTTCGCCACCTTAGTATAGCATGTGAGCCAACATTTGCTAATTAGCACTAAACACAAAGTACAAAGTGTTGACCTGATGGTGGCGCTAAATGAAAAGTCAGAGGATCATCAAAGTTATTACACTTCATCCTGAGAGGGACGTGAATGTCTGTACAAACTTTTATTACAATCGATCCAATAGTTATTGAGATATTTCAGTCTGGTGGACTGAGAGACATTAGCTGCTAGCATGGCTAAAAAGAAAAAGTTAAACCATAATGAACTGTGATGCTTCAGTAGTGAAACGTTAACAAAGATAAGACATCAGGTTTTACAAGACAAAGTTTTACAAAGCTATAAAGTGGGAATAAAACATGTCTTGACACCACAGTGGAAAAGTGGCCTATTAGCTTGAGACACGAGGCTGAAGAGCAAAATACATTTAATTAAGTTATATTAAGTTTTCTTTTCATAATGAGTCAAATCAAACATCTGACTCCCAAAACTGAAACGTATTGTCGTTTTACTTCATACTGTGTAACTCCTGTTTGCAGAAAGAGAATTATACTCACTATAAGCCACAAATGATGAGACGCTATCACACGACTTTAGTTTATGATCTTGAATTTCAGCAGCTAAACTGTTTTTTTGTTTTTTTATAAAACAGAGTTTTATTGGCTTTCAACGGAAACAAGAGTTACACATTTTGCCATCATATCAATGGCACACAGATAGAATGAAGAAAATACATTAAAAATATATAATAAAATAACAAAGTGAGTCTTCTCTTCGAGTCTCTCTTAAGCTGAGCTGTGTTTTACTGTTATGTGTTGTGAGAAAAGGCACTTGCAGCAGGATTTGTTCTGCTGGTGCTGTAGCGCCCCCTGCTGATCTTACATGGGCACAACAAGTGTGTTCAACTGAACTGAGGATGTTAATTTCTTTTTTTATTTAATTTAATTAATATTTTACCATATTTGACTGACTATTTATTTATTTAATCATATTATTTTTCTCACTATTAATATTATTAATATGGTATTATATTTTCACATTAAATATACATTCCAAATATACTGTATCTACTGAGTAACTTTGATTTGGATTATCTGAAACTGTTGGTTTTGCATGACATTACATTTATGTGCGCTGGTTTATGGTGACATACTATATATAACTATGTAACTTTAATGTTATCTGTATATTCTTGATTTATTTTAATTAATTTTCTTATGTTATCTGTGTTATATTTTGTTATCTGTACATATACTTTCTATTCGTATAACTGTTCTTCTTGTGCTGCTGCAATGCTAAATTTACATCAATATAGTTTCTTATCTTAACTTAGTATTTATATTATTGGTATTAGTAATATTATGCACTTTAACCAGTGGTGGAAGAAGTATTCAGATTCAACACAACAGTGTAAATAAATAAGATAAATACTCCATTACAAGTAAAAGCCCTGCATTCAAAATCCTAAAAGTAAAGGTATTGACAGGTAAATGTATTTAAAGGTATCAAAGTAAAATGACCCTTGTGAGTGATATACTACTATATATTATATTATTGGATGATTGTTACTGATGCATTAATGTGTATAATGTCGCTGTTACAGTTGGATGAGGTGGAGCTTTTTATCAAAATTGTTTGAGTACCTCAAAATTGTACAAACACATATTTTTTGTATTTATTTATTCTCTATATTGATCACTCTGTAGAGATCTGTTTGCACTTTGACATTAAAAGCTCTTTTTCTGTTGATCAGTGTCAACAAAACACATTAAATCTACTTTGATTCAATGTTGTGAAGTAGATAAATCTTAATTTAAGTACAAGTATGATTCCTACATCGAACATTTTCACTATAAATTAAAGAAATGTGAACTTCTATACACGCTCCACGCTGGAGAAGTTCTCGTTCTTTGTCTTGTCCTTTGATTTTATAGGATTTGAACTAAACCTAAGAAGCATGTTACGTCCACATGTGGTCCAAACATAGTGAATGCTGTAGAAATAGAAAGCTTGTGTTTGAGTTTGATCAGTTTATAGATGAGGTTGTGTTTGGGCTGCAGCAGGAGACCTGAGGGAGGTAAAGACCAGCAGCCTCGAGACCCAGGCACAGATTCTTCTCATCTCTGCCTGTAGGTGGCACTCTGCTCTTACATTCACAGCTCCGTGTCTGTCTGACACAGCAAGCTGCCCTCAGAGGTGCTGAAGATGTTCACTCACTGGGCTGTATGTAATCTCCTGTTACAGTGAAACCAGTAGTTATTAAAAGTTAAACTATATGTTACGTGCATGATGAAGCAGAACTGACTCATTTGTCATGACCACGCTAGATTACTGCAATTCTCTGTTTATGGGTCTTCCAAACAAAACAATCCACACAGATTAGAACTTATCCAGAACTCAGCTGCACGAGTACTAACCAGGACCAGGACCAGAGACTTGATATCAAAACATGATCTAGAGAAACTTGTACATGCTTTTACCTCCAGCAGGCTGAACTACTGCAATGACAGCAATCAGACGGCAGTTTCAATTTCTAAATTAATAGTTTACTTAAAGTAGTAATTAACTCTTAATTATCAGTTCAACCTCGTCTTACTTTTAACCCCTGGAGAGTCATTGAATATCTGTGTGTAACAACAGGTCTGCAGTCTCGCCCTCAGACCCTGAATGTGAACACATGCAGCCAGATGTAAACCGCAGCCGGTCCTGCGTAACTCAACCCTGAAGTTTGCCAGAACAGATCCATCATCATTTACGCCCTGCTGAGCGCCGTGTGTCCCTGCAGCTCTCTGCCTGCTAAAGGTCAGAGCATAAGAGACTGTTTAGTGGCTCTGAGCTGCGTATGAAAGGCCGGCCTTGACGGGCTCAGCAGCCGCAGAACGAGACGCTGAGAGGAAATGAGCGTGAAATGAAAGTCACATTGAAATCAAAGGCAGGATAAATGAGAGAGGTGGTTGGAAATCACCTGGACCGGGGGCGAGAGAGACACAGAGAGAGCGATGGATGGAGGGATGGATGGAGGGATGGATGGAGGGAGGAGTAATTATTAGTGATTGAGCAGCTTCCCCCTCATGTGTTTCATTAGGATTGGGCTGTTCACACACAATCTCTTCTCTGTTGGGCCGTGCCAGAGCCCGGCAACTCCGGTTTATTTGACCATCTGAAATCTTAACAGTTAATACCTGTATATTTCCAGCATAATATTGTCTCTGGCAGAGATTGCCAGAAAACGTATCCCCGTGAAAATAAACGGCTGCATTCGCATGCCAGGTAACACAAGGGCCATGTGCTGAAAAAGGAGGGGGCAGATAGAGAGGAGGTGGAGAGGGAGGGAGGGGAGGTCAGACAGGTGAGGTGAAGAAGGAGAAAAGATGAAAAAGACAGCGGGAGACAAACAGAAGCTGTGAAATGTAGGGTGAAAGGTGAGTATTTAAAAGCACAAAAATACCTTTAATATTGCAGTATCTGTGAAGTCTACCAGAGTTACTGATCAAAACTAATGTCACTGATTACATCGACATGTGGTGAGAGTTCTGGCTTTTGAAACCCACCCTGTTTTGGAGCAAAAACGTTGGCAAGAGAAATAAAAGTTAGGCTCAAAGTAAGTCAAACATTTCCATATTGACACAAACGTAAGTCCTTTAATCTCCCCTACTTCCTGTGAAGAAACTCTGTTTACTGTCCTACAAAGGCAATACGCAGTCACTACGCATTTGGTCAAAATTAAGTTATAACCTGTATCTGACTCTCTGACATCTGTTTTGCTATATAAACAAATATTATGCCACAGAAATGTGTAATTTCTGTGAAAACGCCTTTTTAAATTTGCTACAAAACGGACCTGAAAACTGAAAACACAGTATCTGCACTCTGCCTGTGTAGTTACTGCATTTTATGTATTCCTGCCCACCCAGGCCGTAGTTACTGCCGTTACTCACAGTATAAGTATGAATAGTACTCAGACAGATAGAAAAACAGAAACACTTGATTCCTATAATAAGCTGTGGACTGTACATAATAATCAAACTGAAGTTCATTTTCATAAACAAACTAGTTAAAGTGCATCAGAAAGTCGAGTTGTTGGTCGATACTATTGTTTCTCTGAGTATTCAGTGAAGATTATCCAAAGGCAGAGTGCAGTATCGGCAGTTTTTAGGTTATTGTGTGTCTATGGCAATGATATGAAATGAAAGCATTAAAACCTTTCTATCAGTTACTCTGTCTCTGTAGGGCAGTAGAGTTGGCAATAGTCAAGTTTCCATCAAAATATAACACGAATTTTAACCAAATTTCCAGAAAATCAAAGACAAAGAAAATGTGACCTGCTGCTCGTTTCCATCCGCTGCTGCTGCGTGAACATGAGTTGATTGGTTGATGGAGATAAACAGCATGTGGAGCTAATTCTCCAGTCGCTGCCAATAAACCACCACAGAAGAGGACAAGATGACATCATTCAAAGAGCTCCAGTCAAAGCTCAAACGATGGAAAACCATGTGAACACAATGGAGGTACGATCTTTCTGTTAGTTTCATGTGCTCGTGTGAGGAAGGTCATAGCCTCCTCATCGCTGCACACACATCTGATGTTTTCAGCTCTTCACTTTAAGGGCATTTTCACACCTAATATGTTTGATTCGGTTAAAACGAACCCTGGTGCGTTTGCCCGGTTAGTGCAGTTTGTTTGGGCAGGTCTGAGCACAGTAATCGCACTCTGGTCCGGACCAAAACAACCGCACCGAGACCCTTTAGAGGAGGTGGTCTCAGTCCGGCTCCAAACGAACTCTGGAGCGGTTAGTTTGTGGTGGGAATGTGATCCGACCTCGATCCGACCCAACTACCAGGTGTACTCTGCAGGTTTGAGCTAAACGGCTCCTGTAGCCAGGTGAGCTTTGCATTCTGGGATGCGGCAGAGCAGCAAACTGTTTCTAGCAGCAGCGAGCCGGAGAACGAACCAGCAACGTTTCTCTGACAGGACCTTCTGCCTGTATTTACTTTGGTTTTACTGGCGGACTACAAACCAACGTCAATGGTGCATGTTGGTACTGTTGCCGTGTGTAACATCCCCAGAGACATCTGACCAATCAGCAGAGTGAACGTTCTCACCTGGTTTGTAGTGATGCATTTTAGTTCGCTTGGATTTTTCTGTGTGAAAAGAAACTGAACCGAAGGAGAAAACGCTCCAAGTTTACAAACTCATCCACTGATTCGGACCAGAGTAAATAGGTGTGAAATGCCCTTAGTCACAGGCTTCATGTACATCATCATTGATTCACTAAATCTGTTCCCATTGCACTTTGTCACATGTTGTTTTTATCAATACTTTTCCATTTCAACAAGTGTAAAAACGTTTTTTTTTTAAGTTTTGCTGTTTATGCCAAATTGGCCGGGACCAGTAACTTCCTGGAGTCCCTGCTGGTTGTTTGGCAAAAGTGGCATCAGTGAGCTTTAGAGGAGCTGGTAGGTGGATTTTGTTACATTTGGACAGTGCTAGGCTAACAGTTTCCCCCTGTTTCCAGTCTTTATGCTAAGCTAAGCTAACCAGCTGCTCGTGGTCTAGCTTCATTTTTACTGTACAGACCATAGACTGTATATAAAGATGGATGACATTTGATGCTATAAAAAGGGGGTGTGACGTCATGATTGACAACTTGTGGTGTGCTCAGGATTGGTTCGGGCGGGTGTATGGGCGGGACCTCTGGCTCCAAATGACATCACCAGCATAAGATGGCAGCGCCCGTATCCGGGATATTTTGGCTTAGTTTTTGTACAGTGGGAGGAATTGGAGACACACATCGTCCATCTTTATATACAGTCTGTGGTACTGACATAAGAGTGGTATTGATCTTCTCATCTAACTCTCTTCAAGAAAGCAAATGTGTATTTCCCAAAAGGTCAAAGCATTCCTTTAAATGACAACCTCAGCATTCTTTACTCGAGCAAAAAAGTGGCCCTCACTAATCCTCTGAGAAAACACAGAAACACCTGCACACACGCT
Organism: Maccullochella peelii; assembly: GCA_002120245.1. NCBI lineage: Eukaryota > Metazoa > Chordata > Actinopteri > Centrarchiformes > Percichthyidae > Maccullochella > Maccullochella peelii. Next base: position 49,252 of record LKNJ01003506.1, read on the forward strand.
GCGAGTTTTCATCATCATGTTACCGAGCTGCAGTCGTTCCCACATCCAGACATTTCCTCAGTGCGTCAAAGGAAAAGGGGGCCGTGGAAGGTGATAGGCTACAATCACCACCACCATCATCATCATCATCATCATCATCATAAAACACACACACACACACACACACACACACACACACACACAGGGACATGTTTACACGCATAGTTCATCAGGAGCCAGAGTGGGTTTTTCTTTTCCCCTGGGCTGGCAGGCTTCAGGGAGGAGGAGAGCTAAAAGTCAACATTTCCAGGGTGAAGGTAAATGACGGAGCTGCAGCCGCTCAAACCACAGGCACGTTAAGCAAACACCTGCGGCTCAGGTGGAAAAGTAAGGCCTCTCTGGCCAAGAGAAGGAGCTCTTTCTCTCAGGATCAACCCTCTCAGCATATGGCCACTTGACACTGCGGGAGCTTAGGGGTGAAAGCCGTAATTTTATTAGCGAATCCGGGACAGTCTTTCAACTCTCCGATGTCCAAACAAGAAATACATTAAAACTAAGTGGAACAATCAAAAGAAACTGCTCATCACAGTGTAGCTTTATTTAATGATTCATTTAGGTTTTATATTAAATGTCAATATTTTTTTCTCCATCAAGGAGTGTGTTGCTGTTGCACTTTTGTTTCACCTTGAAGAAATGTCACATAAAACACAAGCTGTAAACATGATTGAATTCTATGCACGTAATGAACATATAAATGACATTAAGCCTGTACCAATAACTTCAACATTTTGGTCCCTTTAGCAGCTGAGACAAAGACCATGTCAGTCTGCCCCAAATTTTGGAAATATGTTCAATATTGTCCAGACAGCCATGAAATTTGGTAGCGGCACTCATGGTCCCAAAAGAAAGAGTTTTGGTGACTCCTGACCTTTTATATTGTGCCACTATCAGGTCAGTTTTTCCATTTAACAAGACAACAAATGTTCTGTAGATATTTGTTTTCCCCAGAGGATGAATCATAATGTTTTTGGTGACCTTTCCTTACTCGTACTCTTTTAACCCTCTGAAAACAGACCTCCCGTGGTCGGACCTGAACTGGCTGCGGGAGGTTGTTGTCTTCAATCAATCAATCAATCAATCTTAGACCCCATTATTATAATTAATTAATGTCCCCAAAGGAGGAAATTTGGTTTGAGTCCCTCTCTTCCACAAAAGCCTAAGAAAAGTGTCCTCACAATACCTGATAAAAACAGACACAAAAACACGGGTTAAACTCATGTTTGCAGTCGATCTGAATCAACGTGCAGAGATTTGGCACTGTGAGATGATTTATGATTTATGACCACTTCTTCCTGGTCATTGATCATCAGAAGTATACATACTGCGTGTGAAATTATTTACTCTTTGTGTGCTCCCTCACCCTGATGATGGTCTTCAGACTGAAATTCACCAACTTTTCCTCTTTAATAGTTAAAGAGAGTCAAAGGGTGTTTAACTTATTTTGAGGCGTCCTGGATTTTCCTTTCCAGATGTCACATTTTGTTCTTTTTCTTTGTATTTGTCAGATGACACATTCGATGGTCCAGCTCCGACAAAAGTAAAAGACACAAATGTCATTGAAACTGTCTGATGAGATAAAGAATTAGATCAATGGTACTTGAAGGAAAAGCTGCATGGATCAGAAAATAGAAAAGGTAGAGGACAGATGAATCATTTCATAACAGCGTCAGTGAAGGCTACCACTGAAATGTCAAATGGCATTAGACCATGCAGTCAAACAGTTGAAAGTGTACTTGCTCTTGCTAGTTAATGACTGTGCATAGTTGCTTTCAGCATGCTGCACAGTCAAATCACAAAGTTGCTGTGTGTTCATATTAAGACGGGACTGAACTCGACAGTACAGAAGGTCACAAACAAAAGATTTAGTTTAAATCCAGCCTTGTTAACAAACTAGACTGGAAAAATAAAGAGTGTTACCAAACATTTTCTTATTCTTAAAACTGTCTTTTTTTCATGACCTTCATGAAACCTTCACAGGAATTTCTATCCTGTTATGTTTTTTAACACTTTGCTTGCTAAGAAAATATTATAACCAGCTTTTCAGCAGATCAATAAGGGCTTGCAGTTCCTGATATCTTTCATATAATTGCTGGATATCATATTTCATTAAACATACTTTTTTGGGGTACTTTTTATGCTTGTTTGCAATGCATGTGCTTTTAAGTTAAGAACTTCCTAAAATGTCTTAATGTAAATCTTAAAAGTACCTTTGTGGATGTGACCACTGGTGTCAGCTGAATGGTTTGGCAATGTCAACAACCACGTAAACTCCCCCTGACACACAACAACAACAACACAGACATGTTCCAGGAAACATGTCAATCACAACGTCTATACAATAACTAACATATTCCTTCATAACAACAGCAAAATACGCTGACGTAAATGCGGTCGGTCTGATTGTACGTTTGTTTCTCCCTCTGTGTTTTAACCCGAACGCTTTTTTTCCAGCACTGCATGAGAAAAGTCCCCCTGTTCCACGCTCACTGCGAGGGTCACCACGAACGGTTTACAGTTCACCTACCGTATCCAGACTTGTCACAGTTTCCATGTTTGAGCCACAGTCTCACCAGTTACTGCTCTCTTTCTGTGTCTCTCTGCCGTGTCAGAGGAACCTTGGCCCTGAACTGGAGTTAACTCATTCTCCAGCCCCTCACCAGCACCACCACCTCCACCCTGGGGAGTGTTTTCTGTGAGTGATGAAGAAACTAATAAACAGACTCTCGCAGTGATCCATGTCACATTGTTTGGCCCACCTGCAACCTGTAAACTCCTCACCGTGGACTGGATGTTCTCAATTTGTTCCACGAGGAGGCCCTGGCTTATATTAGCCTAAAGGGGGCACTGGAAGAGCATCTGGTCCGAGCGGCATGCAGTAAATACAGCAGCACGCTCAATGGCTCTGGGTTCAGTTTCAAGTCAATTACCAAGCCCCAGAAAAACCACAAGACGAGGAGCAGATCAGGCCACAATGAAGGTTTTAAGTGCTCGAACATTTCGAGTGCTGGAGTGAAAAGCGAAAAGGATTTCTTGATGGAGTTATTTCCAAGAAGTGGGATACTTAGCTCATGTTAAATAAGTGGAAAAAAAACAATTTAACAGAAAGAAACTGTTGAAAACGTCATGTTGCTTGGAGGGGAATGTAATTGAAAGAACGGACAACACAAGTAAGAAGTGATGGAAGAAGTATTCAGATCCTTTACTTAAGAAAAAGTACTTTAATGTAAGAATACTCCATTACAAGTAAAAAGTCCTGCATTTAAATTCCTACATATGTAAAAGTGCAGAAGTATTATTAGCTTCATGTAGTAAAAGTACTTGTTCTGCAGTAAAATGTCTCCTCTTAATGATATCTGATTCTATCTGACATTATTAGATTGGTAATACTGATGCATCCATGTTAGAGCAGCATTCTACTGTTGTAGCTGCTCGAGGTGGAGCTAGTTTTAACTACTTTATATACAGTTAGCTAGTTTTAACTACTTTATATACAGTTAGCTAGTTTTAACTATATCTTTATACACTTAGCTAGTTTGAACTACTTTACATACAGTTAACTAGTTTTAACTACTTTATCTTTATACAGTTAGCTATTTTTAACTACTTTATATACAGTTAGCTATTTTTAACTACTTTATATAAAGTTAGCTATTTTTAACTACTTTACAGTTAGATAGTTTTAGCTACTTTATATAAAGTTAGCTAGTTTTAGCTACTTACAGTTAGTGTTAACTGCCTTAATGCAATACAGTTAGCTAGTTTAAACTACTTTATACAGTTAGCTAGTTTGAACTACTTCATGCTTTATCAGGGTTGCCAACTCTCATGTTTCTGGCGTGAGATTCACACTTTCAGGCTCTGACTCATCGCCACCCAGGCAAATGTCACGCCAAATCATGCTAAATAAAGCTAGCTTCATGCTCAATGCAGTATCGCAGTATCCCCAGCTCGAGCCGTGTGAGCCAGGGAATGACGTAATGTAGTCTTGCGTGTCGGCTCTGCAAGTTGCCGCAGTGTTTGGTCATGCACCTCCGATCTTTTGTAACTAGGCACTGCTGCACGCACTGTGCGCAGTAGGCTGGACATCTTCTGTGCTTGGGTTTTCTCTCGTTTCATCTGCATTTTAACTTCGGTTCTCATTCATTAATCCAGGCAGGCAAACAAAAAGGTATGTAACAAATTCAGAAAACCTGTTGTCAACATAGCTTCTCAAGTGACACACATGTATCAAAGTATTACTATTTTGAAATATTCAATTTGAAATAAGGTAGAAAGTTGACTAGGCAATCAGATTGTAGCTAGTTACCACTATTCCAGCTAAATAATGAATTACCAGAAGTTTAGAAGTCCTCTTGTAATTGTTTCATTTCTTGACAACCCATAACCAAATATGTAAAACTTTGGTGTGGAAACACTGAAATGACTAGCTAAATTGTAGAGCCTGTGGTCTCTAGGTCTCATTGTTATTGTTATCATTCCTGCAACTTCGTAGTGGACATTAATGATTTCTGAATTGCAAACTGTTATTAATAAAAATTAGGGTTTTTTTCTAAACATCGGCTTCCATTAGTTTAATTTAATTGAATAGTGTGGGGCCTTCTTCTGCTATGTTTAAGAACGCGTGTTCTCTCATCCCTCATTGTGGGTGTGGCGTAGTTAGTTTATGTATCTGTATCAGGCACAATGTATCTGACAATGTACAGTGTGATTGTCATGGTGTTATGTTATGCTGTGAGGCGCAGCATGGCATGCGTGCGATTTAGCCAAAATCTCACTCCAGCCACGTAACCAAAGTTGGCATCCCTGACTTTATAGTTTTATCTACTTCATCCAGATAGCTAGTTTTAACTAGTTTATATACAGTTAGCTAGTTTGAACTACTTTATACAGTTACCTAATTTGAACTACTTTATATACAGTTAGCTAGTTATACAGTTAGCTAGTTTGAATTACTTTAAATGCAGTTAGCTTGAACTAGTTTTTATACAGTTAGCTAGTTTGAACTACTTTATACAGTTAACAAGTTTTAACTACTTTATACAGTTAGCTAGTTTTAACTATACGCTTAGCTAGTTTGAACTACTTTATACAGTTAACAAGTTTGAAATACTTTATACAGTTAGCTAGTTTTAACTACTTTATATACGTAGTTTTAACTACTTTATGGTTTGCTAGTTTTAACTATTTCATATACGATTAGCTACTTTTAACTTCATATACGGTTAGCTAGCTTGAACTACTTTATATACAGTTAGCTAGTTTTAACTTCCTATAGTTGGCTAGTTTGAATTACTTTATATACAGTTAGCTAGTTTGAATTACTTTATATACAGTTAGCTAGCTTGAACTACTTTATATACAGTTAGCTAGTTTGAACTACTTAATACAGTTAGCTAGTTTTAACTACTTAATACAGTTAGCTAGTTTTAACTACTTAATATAGTTAGCTAGTTTTAACTACTTTATATACAGTTAGCTAGTTTGAAGTACTTTATATGCAGTTAACTAGTTTTAACTACTTTGTATACAGTTAGCTAGTTTTAACTACTTTATAAACAGTTAGCTAGTTTTAACTGCTTTAGGCAATACAGTTAGCTAGTTTGCACTACTTTATATACAGTTAGCTAGTTTGAACTACTTTATATACAGTTAGCTAGTTTTAACTACTTTATTCTTTATCAGGGTTTCCAACTCTCACGCTTCTGGCGTGAGATTCACACTTTCAGGCTCTGACTCATGTTCTTATGCCACCAAGGCAAAGGTCATGCCAAATCATGCCACCACTAAAGCTAGCTTTATGCTCAACGCAGTATCCCCAGCTCGAGCCGTGTGAGCCAGGGAATGACGTAATCTAGTCTTGCGCATCGGCTCTGCAAGTTGTCGCGGCGCTTGGTCATGCACCTCCGATCTTTTGTAACTAGGCACTGCTGCACGCGCTGTGCGCAGTAGGCTGGACATCTTCTGTGCTTGGGTTTTCTCTCGTTTGATCTGCATTTTAACTTTGGTTCTCATTCATTAATCCAGGCAGGCAAACAAAAAGGTATGTAACAAATTCAGAAAACCTGTTGTCAACATGGCTTCTCAAGTGACACATGTGTCAAAGTATTATTATTTTAGTTTGAACACTTTAGTTTGAACTAGTTTATATACAGTTAGGTGGTTTTAACTATGTTATACTGTATACAGTTAGGTAGTTTAACTGTAAATTTCTCTTTGTTGGAACTGCTAACAACTCATAGACACTGCTTTTTTGTTAGGGGTCTCTGGGCCAAAAGATTGGGAAGCACTGCTTTAATCTTGAATAATGTATTGTATTTTATAAGCTTATATGTTTTTAATGTAAAACTTTAATCTGCAAAGTAGCTTTAGCAACTTGCAGCTTGCAGATAAGCAACATTTATAAAGGATTCTAACCTCTTTCTACAGTTTCTTGTTTATGTCATGAATTTAACCACCTGGTGACACACACTGTCACGCAATGCCTCTCACACAAAAACCAACATCCTGATTTACAAATCCCATCTTCTTCTTTTGTTTGATCAAAGCCATGTTTAACAGTGTGACACCTGGTGAACACGCATAGGATTACATTTACACAAACACACACACGCAGAGTCCTAACTTACAGCAGATGACACGGGGCTGAAGTCAGGGGAAACCGATGTGAAGCAACCAGGGACAATTATTCGGGTCCTAAAGGGACAATTCACCAAAACAAGCTGTAAACGAGCTGTAAACAAGGAAATCTGTTGGAGGTTTTCTTCTTTCAGCTGCTGTTCCAAAACCTCAACGTGGATACAACCATGCCAGGTCAGACAGACAGGAAACACATGAAAATCTTTATTTGACACACTATTTACTTAGTAAGGTTTTTCAGTTTTTTCATAATATCAAAGATTTGTCAAAGTCATATTAGTTTATCAACCACTAACACAGATTTTCTGTTTTCCTTTAAATAAGACTAAGAGACTACAGCCATGTTAGCAACTCTGTGAGACTGTCGTTAAGTACAGCTGTGCTGCTAACATGCTCACAATGACAATACTAACATGCTGATGTTTAGCAGGTACATGTTCAGACCATGGCAAACATTAACAGTTTTAACGGGTTATCATGCTGATGTTTAGCACTAGTACTAAACACAAAGTGCAGCCGAGGCTGATGGGAATGTCATTAGTTCTGCAGGTATTTGGCCATAAACCAAGTATTGAACAATTTATATTCTGACCCGATGATGGTGCTAGAACATGAATGTTTGTACCAAATCTAAAGACAATCAATCCAATAGTTTAATTCCAATAAATATTTCACTCAAAACCACAAATGTGAACCTTGTGGTGGTGCTAGAGGACAGGTAAACATGAGAGTCATTAGGATTCATCCTGTGGACACCATGAATATCTGTACCACATTTCACGGCCAATAGCCGTCAAAACATGTCATTGCTTGAGGTGCTAAATACAAATTGAAATATTTGACTTGGTGATGGTGCTACATGAAAAGTCAGAGGATCAACAAAGTTCACAAAGACTATCAATGTCTGCACCAAATTGTGTGGTAATACGTTCAACAGCTGCAAGATATTTCACTAAAAAACACAAATGTCAACCTCATGGTGACAGCAGAGCAAACGCCAAGGGGATTATGAATGTCTGTACCAGATTTTATGGCAATCCAGTTTGGATCAAAGTGGTGGACTGATTAAAAACTGGACGACCAATGCCATCCCTGGAGACATGCCGCTAGCGTAGCTAGACAGTGTGATAAGTAGTTTTGTGTTATGTAGTTTATATTGATGTCAGTTTGGAAAAAAACATAAGTGTTTCTGATTGTGATTCTGAATGACTCAAAACTATTTTTAGCCATGTTAGCATCGTGGCTCTAGTGTCAGTTGGTCGGTCGGTCCACCACTTTGGTCCAGACTGAAATACCTCAACAACTATGTGATGGATTGTCATGAAATTATGTTCAGACATTCATGTTCCGCAGAGGATGAACTCTAATAACCTTGGTGATCATCTGATTTTTCGTTTAGCACCATCATCAGGTCAAAAATTTAATTTGTCCAATACCTTGGTTTAAGACCAAATCTAATGACATTCCCATCGGCCTCACCTGTACTTTCTGTTCTGTGCTAATTAGCAAATGTTAGCATGCTAACACACTAAACTAAGATGTGGAACACGGTAGAACATTATACCTGCGAAACATCAGCACGTTAACAATGTCATTGTGAGTATTTTATCATGCTAATGTTAGCCTCAAAGCATCAGTGTGCCTAAGTACAGCCTCACAGAGCTGCTAGCATGGCTGTAGACTCTTAGTCTTGTTAAAATGACAACCTTCCATGGAAAACCACCGCTGGAATAAAATACCTTTATGACTACATTAAAATATAACACTGAATCCGGTCAGACAAATGACACACTACTGGGTTAGCCTTCTTGTCTGACCATGCTGCACAGACATTACAGCAAAATACATCAATGAAGAGCCCAAACTACCTTTGGAAGATTTCTGTACATCAGCGAATATCAGAAACATCTACATGGATGCAAACACAGTCACACCCGTTCAACACAACTTTTTTTGTAGCTTTAATTAAAGTGGAACAATGACATTAGTGGACAATGTGACTAATATTTTCAGTTACATAATAAAAGACCAATATCAGCCCACAGACACATCTGTGCAGCAAAACCATGAATATTCTATATTTCCTGCCATCTAAACAAACTTTTTCCCCCATTGGTGTGATGTTTTATAAACACTGCAGCAGATTTCCACCGAGTCTCAGTGACAACAGGACGTGTCTCCAAGCACTGGCTCACAGTCATGGAAGGAGGGTAACAAACTGACTCTTTATTTTAATGGCCTAACCTCGTGGCAGACGCTGTCTCGCTGTGCGGTTTTAGCAGTGTCATTCACCCCTGTCTGTCTAAATATCAGCAGTGGGTCCTACACACCCGTCTCCCTCTCTGTGTTTTTGGATGGCAAAGCCCGGGGGCAGACAGGAGAGCACAGTGGCACATTCAAACAAAGGCTACAGAGAATATGGCTTTAAAACCATTTATTGCACAGAACTGGATGACTCAGGATTATCTAATCAAAGAAAGTGAACACTGATATTTATAGTCAAAATTACGAAGTTTTGACAGTTACAGGGATGAGAGCACATGATTTGTCACAGATTGTAGTTTTAGCTACACAAATGTTTCTTGAAAGATCAATGCAGTGTAAAAAAGCAACAACACAATAAATTATGATAACTGAAAAATCAATCCACTAATCCACAATGAAACAATCAACAATTGATCAATCAACAGTCTCATCTGACTGAATGACTAACAGCAGAACTCAACTGATGAAACTGAATTAAAGACAGAATCATCTCGGCTTCATTACATCAAATAGAAATGTTTGGATAATTTCAAACATATGTTTTACATATTGTAAACGTTACATAAATTTAATTAAACACTGTTTTGAATGTTTGGAAACTTTATAATCTGAACTACAATTTATTACAAATTTTGTTGGATCTGAACAACGATTGGCCGCTCAAACGTGCAGTTATTGATNATATTGCAGGTAGGAGTACAATGGAGTGGGCATCGTGTAATGTTTAATAAAAGGAATACTAAGGAATACTGTACAATGTAATGGGCACCAGGGAATACTGTAGGTCACGTGGAATCTGGCAGGTAAGGGCTACCATGAAATTGCTCACATGGATTTCTGCAGGAAAGGGCTACCATGGAGTATTGTAGGAAAGTGGTACCAGTAGTTTACTAAAGGAAAAATGTTATTCACTCTCCCAACAGGGATCACTGAGGTTGGATGAGGTTGTAGAGATGTTTGGTATAGAGACATGTTTGTCTGTGGTTTTGGCATCATGTTTGCTCAGTTTTGGATACAAGTTGAAATTGTTTGAAGTTAGTTAACTGTTAGAAGAGACGTGCTGCGTTTGAAAGTTATGAAATGACTCATAGCTGATAGTATCATATTAATATACTCTCAATAAAGTTTTTCAGCGACTGTAGTGTTTGTGTCCTTTACTGTTCATGGCAGTTACACTGTGACGGGACATCAAATCGATCATCTTCTACAACTGCCTTGGCTGTGAGAACTCATTATCCCATCTTCCCCCAAACTTGTAGCTTTGTTGCTCAGTAGGTCATACTGTACCCTGAACTTTTAGAATAGGTATTGGCAGTCAAACATGCAGTTATTGATTAAATTGATTCTGTTTTTCTTTATTTGGATCCCCCACAAAGTGGCTGCTGGTCTTCATGGCTCCACAAACAAATTAAAATAATAAAAAATGAACAACTATTTCAAATGACACAGTATCGCTAAAACAGAAAAGGCTGAACAATCAGAAACTAAGTGAAATCATTTAACATGTGAAAAGGAAGATAATGGAAACAAAAAGCTAATTGTAAAACTAAATAAACAATAAGGGAAACAAAAGTGAACATATCTTTGGAATAATGAGACAGCAGGAGGACAGGTTAAATTCAAAGACATTTAAGAAATAAACATGATGAATATAATCGCCCTCTTTATCTCTAACTACTCTGTTCCACTGTCACACAGACCTTCAGTGGTAAAACCTTCAGTGGGAGTTCATCCCTAGTGTAAATGTATGGAAACATCCTCTCAGTGAAAGTGTGTGTGAAGGTGTGTATGTGTGTGTTAGTATCAGGATCAGAGAACGACAGCTTTCCTCTGTTCCAGTCCAGATTCACTCTGATCCTCTGGAGCTTCTTCTGCACTCTGAGAACAGTGAATGAAACTGATGGTGACCATGCTGAGTATTTACCTTCATAGAACCCTATTCTCCAGAATCCAGATCGTATGTTTCCCTTCCTCTGGACAGACTCTGCTAACACACCCAGTAACCAGTGTGAACTGTCTCCAACCTGGACCTCCCAGCTGTGAGTCCCTGAGTTAAAGCCCTCAGAGCCCAGGACAGANAATGTATGGAAACATCCTCTCAGTGAAAGTGTGTGTGAAGGTGTGTATGTGTGTGTTAGTATCAGGATCAGAGAACGACAGCTTTCCTCTGTTCCAGTCCAGATTCACTCTGATCCTCTGGAGCTTCTTCTGCACTCCAAGGTCAGTGGGTGAACCTGGTGGTGACCATGCTGAGTATTTACCTCCATAGAACCCTATTCCCCATAATCCCGACCATATGTTTCCCTTCCTCTGGACAGACTCTGCTAACACACCCAGTCTCCAGTATGTACTGTCTCCAACCTGGACATCCCAGCTGTGAATCCCTGAGTTAAAGCCCTCAGAGCCCAGGACAGAGTAGTAGAAATCAATCCTCTCTGGATTATCAGGAAGCTGCGGTGTCTCTCCTCGTCTCACACTGGTCAGATCTTCAGACAGGATGAGTCCTGGATAAACAGTGTTTGGGTCCAGAATCAGAGGAGTGTAGGAGACCATGTCCTTCATCTTGTTCCAGATGTTGAAGGTCAGGTTGCCCAGGTGTTTGGCCTGGTCTATCAGAGCTCCTGAGAGCAGCTGTGGANCCTCTCTGGATTATCAGGAAGCTGCTGTCTCTGTCCTCGTCTCACACTGGTCAGATCTTCAGAAAGGATGAGTTCTGGATGAGCAGTGTTTTGGACCAGAACCAGAGGAGTGTAGGAGACCATGTCCTTCATCTTGTTCCAGATGTTGAAGGCCAGGTTGCCCAGGTGTTTGGCCTGGTCTATCAGAGCTCCTGAGAGCAGCTGTGGATCCTCCAGCAGGGGGCGCTGCTGGACTCTTTCCACTGCAGCCTTGTAGTTGAGCAGGAATGAGACGTCTTCAGCTCTCAGCTCCTCCTCTGTGGCTCTGACTGTGTCTGAAAGAGCTGCTATCTCTCTGCTCAGAGCCTCCATCTTCTCCTTCATCATCTGACTCTTCTGCTCCTCTTCCTCCCTCAGTGCAGCCATCCTGGCCTCCTCTTCCTCTTCTAGAAACTGGTGAAGCTTCTTAAACTGCTCCTTAATCTGCCTCTCTGTGTGTCGGGCCTGGACCTTCATGTGTTCTGCTGTTTGATCAAACTTCACTTGAACTTGTTTAAAAACCTTTAACTTCTCCTTTAAGGGCTCCAGAGTTTCCTGAAGTTCCTTCTTGTGTTGTCGTGCAGCTTCATCGATGGGTCTGAATCTGTGGTTGCTGTGTTTTTCTGAATCTCTGCAGACGACACACACTGGCTGCTGATGGTCCAGACAAAAGAGTCTGAGTTTCTCAGAGTGCAGATTGCAGAGACCCTCTGAAGCTCTCTGATCTCTGTGCTGTAAGAAGGCCTCACACAGGTTCTTTAACACCAGGTTACGAGGTGGTTCGTACATCGAAGATCTCTTACAAACTGGACACTCCTGTGTTGGTTTCTGTCTCCACCAGCTCTTCAGACAGTCTTTACAGAAGCTGTGGCTACATGACAGAACAACAGGATCTCTAAAGACCTCATGACAGACCGGACAGCAGAAATCCTCCTCTGATCTGGAAGCCATTTTGTCTCTGAGTGAAGCTGAAAACACAGCAGACAGCACATTAAAACAGGAAGTCAGTTGTGTTTCCCCTCCCTGCTGTAGAAAGTTGCCTCAGATACTTCACTTTGAGTCTTTGAGTGTTTTTCAGTCAGCAGCAGGTTGCAGTTGAAGTACTTCAGTACTTCAGTACTCCCTCCTGTAACTGTCCTCCCGCAGTTGAAGTCACAGCTTTGTAATGAAGGTAAATCTTACCCTCTGTCTGTCGGTGCGTCTCTTCTCAGTGAGAACTGAACAGGAATGAACTGTTTCCTGGTTTGTCTCAGGTGAGTCAGGTGAGGGGTGGAGCTTTGTCAGCTGATGGCTCCCCTCCCTCCTCTACTAACCTTCACTTTGAGTCTTGCTTTTAGTCAAACTCACATTCAGTGTGTGGAGCGTCAGCAGGTTGAGGCAGCAGTGTTGTAGTTTTCCACGTTTCTCTCCTGTAGTTGAACTCACTCAGAGGAAGTTGTTAGTTTGGTCTGAAGGTGAATCTGATCATCTGTTTTTCAGTCTGTGGGCCTTTCACAAACCAGGATCTCCCCTCAGTCCACTAGGCCCTGTTTGATCATATTTAGCTGCTACCAGAACACCTTGTGCCAAAGGTCAATGATTGATTGTGGTTGTTTCATCCGATCTTTAGCGTTATGTGGAGCAGAGCTGTTAGCTGATCAGCACCTGGTGGTCAGTTGGGTCAGGTGGCAGGAGAGGCAGAATGGACCTGGTAAACCTAAATGAATAATGAAAGGGAATGTCTGGCTGAGGAACCTGTCCTTTAAGTCTTCAACTTCCACTGGCAGACACATTATTCCGGGATCCTGGGGGAAGGCTGGGGACATGGAGGCCATGTTTAGCGCCTCCATAGCAGAGTCAGCCGTCCAGAGTTGTGGCCAGAAGGTTGTCAGTTTCTGCGTGAGGCCATCGTGCTGAAGAAGGAGTTTTTTTAGGCTCGGTGGTCAGAATGACTGCAGCTTCTGTGGTCACAGAGGTCATTATGATGTGGGAGGAGTTCAGGGTCGGCCTCAAGGAGGTTCTAGCAAACTGTCAGACGACTCAGGAGGGCGAGGCAGGGCCGAGTCCGGGATGTTTTAAGCAGACAGAACTGCTGATCTGGACTGAGGACACTGTCAGATGATGGAAAGAACACTGTGAGGAACTTGTAATGGAAATTTGCTGTTACTATCTTGTTTAACATTACTATTGACCAATTGTATAACCTTGCATCTGTCACCCTTTTGCCCTGACCTGACTCTAACTCCTGCTGCAGGTCATAAACCAGCTACGGGTCTTAAACCTGTTGTTGTGCCGAAACCTCTGGCAGGAACTAATCAAGATAGCTCAGACAAAGGGGCACTGACACAGACCTTTTGATGTTCACAGACATCCTTGACCATCTGTCAAGTCAAACAAGGCACCCTTTTCCCCCTTTAAAAGATCTCAATCACACACAGTCTGGTCGTCGTCTGGACACTTACAGACTGACACTTTGCACGTTTTTCTGAGTTCTGATCTTTTCTGCGCAGAAAGCTTCTTAATAAATATTACAAAGACAGTTCTGTTTTGAGACTCTTAATTTCAGATTGCCACCACAAACTCCTGAACCCGGTTGACCCGGTTGACCCGGAGCTGGAAGGCTCGGGGGAAGGCTTGTCCATTTCACTGGCTGATATCACTGAGATCATCAAAAAGACCCACAGTGTCAAGGTCCCAGGGGCGGATGAGAATTGCCCTGAGATGCTGAAGGCTCTGGACATTGATCTCCTGGCAGTTGACACGCCTCTTTGTGGAGGACAGGTACAGTTCCGGTGGACTTGCAGACACATGTAGAAACTGTTTAGATTTGTGTGGCTAGTTTTTAGCCATGCTAGCGGTGTGGCTCTAGGGATGGCAATGTCAGTTGGTCTGTCTGTCCACTACGTTCTTCCAGACAGAAACGTTCAACAACTATTGGATGGATTGTCAGGAATTTTGTACATATACTCATGGCCCTCACAAGATGAGAGCTGAAAATCCTTATGGCCTTTCTTTCTTTGATTGAAGTCCTATTTATCAGATCAATATCACTGTGTACATGTTAACGATGAATCCTCTATGCACACCAAAGTTAGTCAGGGAGTTCCACAAGGTTCTGTGCTTGGACCTATTCTATTCACCTTATATATGCTTCCTTTAGGCAATATTAGTAGGAAGCACTCCATAAACTTATGCAGATGATACCCAATTATATTTATCCATCAAGCCAGATGAAACCAAGCAATTAGTTAAATTTCAAGCATGCCTCAAGGATATTAAAACCTGGATGACCTGCAACTTTCTGATGTTAAACTTAAACAAAACTGAAGTTACTGTAATTGGTCCCGAACAGCTCCGAAACACATTATCTAAAGAGATAGTTACTCTAGATGGCATTGCCCTGGCCTCCAGCACCACCGTAAGGAATCTTGGAGTTATCTTTGATCAGGCCAAACTGGCATTTGGCCCGGAAGTAGTAGGTCTTCACCCAGAAGTCGGACAGTACAGCCGTTAGCGGTGTGTGTGCGGTCGGAGAGCTCCTCGTCCCTCCTGTCCACTGCCTGGCTAATCGCATGCCTTCTCTGGCTGCCTCAGTTTACAACCTAGCTCAACTGTAATTCACCATTTGCAGTTGAAGTAAAAGAAAATCTGAGCGCTGGCTGCGGGAGGCGACTTAACTGATTGTCTTTAATGAGTACGGAATAGCATTGTTTGCCGTCTTGTTTTATCTAGTACGTAGGAAGACGTTAAACATGGTGGGTTCATCAACAGCCGAGTGTAAGAAGGCCCAAAAATGTGAACTCTGAGACATGTTTTTAAATAATCAGCGTGGAGGACTTTAAGGGAAATTTCTGCACCAAGTGTGATAAAATAAATTTACTGCAGGAGAAGCTGATTGATTTGCACGTGAAACTCCGTCAAATGACAGAGCTAAACGCGGTTTTAAAAAGGAACATCGAAACTTCAGGACACTTTGAACTCCACGGTTTAAATGGGATCAGCTGCCATGGGAGCACAAAACTTGGCGCTCCTTGCCTCAACTCTCCCGATTCAAGAGCCAAGTGCGGAAACACTGGCCGAGGAGCACTTTCCACCACTAACCACTGACGTGACAGCTCCTGCTGTGAGACGCTTAATGGGCTCCTGTTCCACATTATGCCCAAGAGAACATCAGTGGAAACGAGTGGGTGTCAGAGGCAGGCGAGGAAGACAGAGGGACATCCTCTGCCCCCTACCATCTCGTCCGGAGCCGAGGGTGGAAAAATGTTTTACAGTGCTGAGCCTGGACTCGTCCCCAGACCGCTATCCCTCCACTGCACCCACCCCTCCACCATCGCTTGCTTCCCCTGTCGTGATTGGCGATTCCATCGTTCAGGGGCACACGCTCCCGTCTCAAGGAACTGCTGCAGCGGTCCATTGTTTCCCCGGAGCCCGTGTGTTGGACCTCAACACACAGCTTCCAGCTGTGCTTGGAAAACACGCTAACGTGAGTACTGTGGTGGCACAGATCAGTAGCAACGACACCTCTCACCGTGAGTCCGAAACTTTAAAAACAACATTTTAAAAACTAACAGATTTCAGGTCACTTTTGTAGATAATTTCGATCTCTTCTGGGGCCGCCCTGCCTTCTTTAAGCGCGATGGACTGCACCCCAGCCACCGGGGCTCTCAGGTGCTTTCCCCATAACTTAATGACTTTAACCATAAAATGAAAACAGTGCTTGATGCAGTCGCTCCACTACAAAGAAGGTTGCCCCATGGAAAAAACAGTCAAACCATGAAACTAAAAAGACACTGCAGAGTTGCTGAGTGCAGATGGCGTAAAACAAAATTAGTAATACATTATAATATACTCACTGAAAAACTCAAGAATACAACAAGGCAACTCGAACATCACGGCATATTTTTCAAACCTACATTCACAATCATATATAGATAGCAACTATATATTATAGGTTATGCTTTTCTGGTTGTTTTGGTGTTCATTAGTCTCTAAAGTCCATTTTCAACTTCCTATGTTTTGTCAATCGCTTGTAAAGCACTTTGAACTGCATTTGATTTGTTTGAAATATAAAAAAAATTTTGATTGATTGAGGATATGTCCAACTCCCACATAAAACAAACTTCAAGGACTGCCTTTTTTCACCTACGTAACATTGCAAAAATAAGGCACATCCTGTCTTAAAAAGATCCAGAAAAACTAGTCCATGCATTTGTTAGGTGTAGGCTGGATTACTGCAACACCCTATTATTACTTACTGACAAGAACCAGGAAAAGAGATCATATTTGTCCCATATTAGCTTCTCTGCACTGGCTCCTCGTAAAATCCAGAATAGAATTTAAAATCCTGCTCCTCACCTACAAAGCCCTTAATGGTTAGGCACCATAGTACCCCATTACCCCACTAGAGCACTGCGCTCCCAGAATGCAGGGTTCCTTGTGGTTCCTAGAGTCTCTGAGGGCGCTTTCACACCTATAGTTCGTTTGCTCTGGTCCGAATCAGTTGATGAGTTTGTAAACTTGGAGCGTTTCCTCCTTTGTTTGGTTTCTTTTTACAGAGAAAAATCCTAAAACACATCACTGCAAACCATGTGAGAACGTTCACTCTGCTTATTGGTCAGACGTCTCTGGGAACGTTACACACTCCAGTACAGTAGGTGGCGGCATGCACCATTGATGTTGGTTTGTAGTCCGCCAGCAAAACCAAAGAAGAAGAAAGTAAATACAGTGTTGTGAACTAGTGCATATTTCTGTGAGACAAACATGGCTGGTTCGTTCTCCGGCTAGCTGCAACTGCTAGAAACAGTTTGCGGATTCTGCCGCATCCCAGGATGCAAAGCACACCTGGCTACAGGAGCCGTTAAGCTTAAACTTGCGTACATCACGTAGTTTGGTCAGATCATGTTCGCACCACAAACGAAGCGCTCCAGAGGTCATTTGGAACTGGACCGTTTGTTTCTGTCCGCACCAGAGTGCAATTACTGTGTTCGCACCTGCCCAAACGAACCGCACTACCGGGCAAACGCACCAGGGTTTGTTTCAACCGAACCAAACAGGTTAGGTGTGAAAACGCCCTAAAAGTAGAATGGGAGCTTGAGCCATCAGCTATCAAGCTTCTCTCCTGTGGAACCAACTTGTGTACGGGAGGCAGACACCCTCCTCACATTTAAGAGTAGGCTTAAGACTTTCCTCTTCGATAAAGCTTATAGCCCTGAGCCACCCCTTAGTTATGCTGCTATAGGCCTAGACTGCCCGGGAGTCACTGGAGACATGCCGTGTGCCAGCCTGCTTCAAAACCT
>LKNJ01003507.1:0-10942 GCA_002120245.1 Maccullochella peelii
GGTTTTACAGTTGTTACTAAGGTTCCTGGGTTTGAAGATAAGTCAGTACCAGCTGAGGGCAGGAGGTGCTCAGAAAATAATATTGTCTTATATTCAGGACAATAATCAGTATTTCATAAAATGATTAAAACCTCTCCTGTCAATCGCCTCATGACCACTCAGATTTATTTTGTGACCTCCTGGAGGTCCTGACCCATAGGTTGAACACACACACACACACACACACACACACACACACACACAGTCAGAGTCCTGGTGTCTGCTTAATTGTTCCTTTGGGAAACTGAAGTCATGTCTGAATTATTGATAAATATAACAGATGAAATGAAGCAAAAATTAAATGTTAATAATTGATCAATATGAATTCCCACAAGACAAAAAATAATCATGAAACTCAGAAACAGAATCAAACTGAAATATTTAAATAGCAACTAAACACCTCGTTTTAGCTTGAACACATCACATATTACAGTTATTACATGTTTATATACTGAGTATACGTGATAAATAAGTTATTACATGTTTATATACTATTATACACAATAAATAAGTTATTACATGTTTATATACTTATACATGATAAATAAACCAGTTATTACACTGATTATATACTGATTATACGCAATAAATAAACCAGTTATTACATGTTTATATACTGATTATACGCGATAAATAAATCAGTTGTTCTGGAGGTTCAGGAAAGATGGAGGTCTTTATGGTTAAATATTGAAAAAGACAACGCTGACTTAAAGCACAAGACAGGACATGTTGACTTCTTCAATATTCAACTATAAAGACCTCCATCTTTTCCTGAACCTGATCCAGTTTTACTATCTAAACCCACAACAGGTGGGACTCAGGACCTGAACCCCGACCTCAGAGTCCGAACACCCACCTCTGACCACATCCAACCATCCAAACATCCAACCATCTAAAAATCCAAACATCCAACCATCCAAACATGGTACAAAAACATAACTGGACTGAAAAAACAGATTTACTAGATAGACATGAAGTTTCCTTTAAAATGTATTTGGGGAAAAAGGCTGCTAGTAAGATCTAAACACGAGTAGACAATGTTCGACATGTAAAGCAGGTGAAAACACATTTATAACTCAAAGATGGAAGTCTTAAACACCTGAATGTTGGTTCACATGGTGGTTTCAGTTCACTGTTTCTCTAACCTGAACACAGAGCTGTGAGAGTCTGAACAGAACCAGAAACAGTTTCATAATGTCACAACCAGCTGTGTCTTATAAGATCAGATGGAAGTGAACATTTTACTGAGACGTTCTGTATCAACAGTTTGTGACCTGACAGATACGCAATTAACATTTCTTCATTATGCTTTGATTCGTTTTATATATTCATTTTCAGTGTGATGTTTCCTGTATATTAGTTCAACCCAACATTTTGATGAGGATACA
Organism: Maccullochella peelii; assembly: GCA_002120245.1. NCBI lineage: Eukaryota > Metazoa > Chordata > Actinopteri > Centrarchiformes > Percichthyidae > Maccullochella > Maccullochella peelii. The sequence goes on from LKNJ01003507.1 coordinate 1,428, forward strand.
AAAACAGGTGGTCCTGATTCTGTTGGTCTGAGCTGAACATTTAAAGATTTAACTGACAACCAGACTTTACCAGAGAGAGACTTGTTTATCTAATCAGTTACAGTCAGTGTCAGTTAGTTACATCTGGTTTAATTGTAGTTGTTGAATCTGCAGCATGACAGTTGGCAGCTGCAGCTAAAGTAAGAGGTTAAACCTCTAACACACACACTGATCAGATTACCATCAGTGTAAATCCATCACACACTGCATATGTATGTTAGTGGGACACACACGCGCACACACACACACACACACACACACCCTTCAGTAAACTGTATTGGACCATGTCTGCAGCCATGTTAGAGGCTATAGTTTGTATTGATGATGTTTCTTGTATTAATATTGAAAGTAGATCATCTGATACTGAAACTGAAAATACATTCATCTGTGGACAAAATACAAAAACAGTTAAATAACTTAGAGATATTTGATACGGCTGGATAACTCAGTAGGTAACACCGCGTTGGTACAGGAGATATACATACACATTATATAGATATACATACAGATATTGTTTGGTCAACGGAGAGAATTCACATGTCAACGTTCACCAAAGTTTAGCTTAATTTTGCATCTCTGATCAAAGCAACTCCATTCGAATGTAAGTAATGTAACATGTAATGACTTAAGTAGTACACCTGACCACACCTGTGATGAGTGGGGTAAGAGGTTCAACACATTTACACCTTTCAATCAGTCAAGTAACACTATTTGTTACGTGGCATCATGGAGTGAGGACCCAATCGCAGACAAAGAGGTAGGCTCAGAGCAGTTTCAAAAGGATTTATTTAAACACTTACACTGATAAGTAGTGATGGGTCGTACCGTGCCAATGATTCGGAGCGTGTGTTGAGAAATCCCGGAAGTTTTTAGTGAAGCGCGTATCAACGCTTGTGTCGTTTAGGGCAAGTGACGTCACTGATGATGTTCGAAGCCTCGCTGGTTCAGGAAGTGGTTCGAGTATAGGCGCGATTTATGAACATACCGCAATGGATCCGCTCACACTTCGTGTGTTAGTGTTGGAGATTTGTTGGTTTGTGTGTGACATAGAGGTGCATTTAGTTATACTACCCCTTACCTTGTTAAAACACTGCAACAGTTTGAAAACAATTGTTCCCCTGTCATTATGAGTTATTCAAATGTTGACAACATTATTTATAGATAAACATTTGACAAGTAATATTAGATTCCATTGTATTGTCATGTAACATAATAAACTAAACAAAAATAGAAATTTTATTTATATGAATGAATAGATGAATGATACATGAAATGCATTTATTACAATGAATTGATTTCTTTTACTTGGCAGTCATTCCCATGGATGCACTGTTGCAGGACAATCTAGAGTGTATTACAAATTGATAAAATTACCTATAATATATCTGGCTGTTTAACAGTCTTTGACCAGCAGGGGGGTTTGTGTGCACATGAAGCCTCGAGAAATGAACCTATTTGTGAACCATTTGGCTGGAAGGCTTCAGGGCTTCAAGATGCTTCATCTTGCCATCACTACTGATAAGGTAGCTGAAAACAAAAGGTAACTCCAACGTGGAAAAACACAAGAACCAGGGGTAGTCACCAACAGAACACAGACAAACCAAGCACACACAACATAAGGTAATGACTCAACACTGAACAAAGGACAAGGGCCAGTTTAAATAGGGGAGAGCAAACGAGGGGAACAGAGGCAGGTGCACCACAAACCACAGGTGAACAACATCAACAAACGATCAGGACCAGGGGAGACACAGGTGAAGCAAAGCAACAGATAATCAAGAGACAAGACAAGGGGAAAACACTAGTGCAGGAACAAGACAAACCAACACTTCAAAATAAAAACCGGAACAGATGAATCCACCAAAAGAGAACAAAATACTAAGTCCAAATCACCGTAGAAAAAGCCATGGATCGTGACATTATTCCTCCATACAATAAATAGTGTAGGCAATATGATGATAATATACTGTGAATCAACATAATTATGGTATGAACAATATAGATTTAACCTTATTGTTAATATATCTGTCCCTTTAATATCTCTGGATGGATTAGTTCATTGCAGGCAGTATTATTAATCAATGAGCAGGACTGACTGATGGTAATCCTGATGTGATGAAGTATTTTGATTTGTCAAACACTTCATTTGGTGAATTGGCCAAAAACAGATGTATGTACAGATGGATATAATTCAGCATCGTTAACAGTCTAATTTTTCTACAAACTAAAACTTCTTTGAAAAGATTAAATAAAGATTCCACACGGTGACTTGAAATAAACACTGTTTGTTTGTTGTTCTGCAGGAGAACCCGTACCTGTGCAGCGATGAGTGCGATGCATCCAGCCCCGACCTGTCTCACCCTCCTCAGCTGATGGGAGACAGGGAGAGGGGGGGGCTCATCACCTACTGGCAGACAGTCACATGGTCTAGGTATCCTGAGCCCCTATTGGCCAACATCACTCTGTCATGGAACAAGAGTCTGGAGGTGGTCGATGACATCATCGTCACCTTCGAGTATGGCCGACCAACCAGCATGGTGCTTGAGAAATCTCTGGACAAAGGTGATTGGTCCGTGAGGGGGAGAGGGTCAGCCAATGGAACACCAGCTGGTACTTACATGTGATATCTGATCGATAAAAACTCAGGAAAATGATCCGTAAATGCAGCAGCTCACATTAGAATCAATGAAACCAGTTGGACCACATCTGGAGGTGATCTGACTGGTCTGATCAGATTTCAGCAGGTGTAAACAATACCTGTACAGTGGTCACATTCAGAAGAAGAAAAATCCACCCAGCAAGTTGAAAGGTCACTTGACTCTGCCTTTTCCTGTTAGCTAAAGCTGCTGCCCTTCAAAATAAAAGCTACAGACAAGCCCTTCCTCTGCAGAGGAGAAATAAATAGGGTTCATACAACAGCATCACATCACGAGACTCTCAGATCAATACAACCGGTCAGACAAAGGGTCATGTGACTGACGGGTGTAGCTGAGCTAACAGTCGGCTCTGAAACCTTCTTACAGTAGAAGTAACATCAGCCTCGTGTGCACCGCGACCGTCAAATCCCTCATCAAATCCGTTCCTGACGATCTCTCTTAGATCGTCTCGTCAGCCTCTTTCGGACTCTATAGACGTCTGCAAATACACTGCTGTCCCAGTTTAAATATTGATCTCAGAATCAGAAATACTTTATTTTATAAAGTTATATGTTAAAGTTCTTAAATATATTCTGTCCGTCAAGTAAAAACTTGCATTCTGATTAATGAGAAGGACGGGTGTTTGGCCTGCTGCTGCTGTTTGTTACGTCGGCAGACAAAGCAGGTAGACCCAAATGCAGGACGCCGGCAACAGGCAGACTTTTAAAAGGTTTTAATAAAGATAAAGATTTCTTACAAATGGGTTTCTCAAGTAGCAAAGCAAGAGCATGACATGAAGGCTTGGTCAGAGGCTACGATCTGGCAACGAGACAGGGGAAACGCAGACAATATATATACACAAGAGGTAATGGGGAACAGGTGGAAACAATCCGGGCGGGGCAGACAATCACACAGGCGGGAAACACACAATGGCAGGAAGTTAAGGGACCTGAAACGAGAGGGAAGGTTAGACTTTCCAAAATAAAACAGACACGCCAGAACAGGAAACAGAAACATGACAGACATGGAACTTAACACAACCGACGAGACATGACACTGTTACACCAGATTCTGAGACCAGCTAACCTCCAGCTAACGTTCAGCTGACATTCCGAGCATCCTGCACAGCAACCACACAGTTATTCAGTTGATATTTGCTGAATAATAAAGCAGAATGAATATTATTTCCATTGTGTCATTTTTACTTGTGCAGCTGCAGCACAAGAATAGAGGGTGTCACACAGATCTTTGAGGCAAATTTGTGATTTTGGGCTGCATAAATAAAATTGACTTGCGTTGACAGTTTGCTAGGATGAACTGTTCTCATTAAGCAGGACGAAATGTGACCTTTTTGATAGGTAAAACCTAAACTATGAGAATGTTGGTTATTGTGTAATAATGACTGATAATAAATGGATGATAACTGTTATTAATGAGTGTTTGTGTTTCAGGTGTAACATGGCAGCCGTATCAGTACTATGCTGATGACTGTCTGGAGGCGTTTGGTATGTCTCCTAAACGGGTTTCTGATTTAGCACCAAGTAACTTAACCCGGGTTATCTGTACCGAGCAGTACTCTCGCTGGGTCGGAGCCAAGGTGGGTAACTGGACCTGATACTGGTCATACTCTGAAACAGATAACACTAATGAAATACACTGTACGCAGGGAGACGTTTCCTGTAATTTTGAGTTTGTATTCACTGTTATTTAAATTATTTGGGAATCTTGAAATAGAAATTCATCAGCAAGTAAAAAGCAGTGTTTGATAAATAGGAAAGGTGTACTGTACCTGACCCACTGGCTGAAAAGCATGTTAACTGACTGTCAGTATTTGACCAATAGGAAGAGAAGATTGTGGCGTTTGAGGTGCGCGCTCGGTTCGGGGTGTTTGCAGGTCCAAAGTTGATCAACATGGATGCCCTGTACACCCGGATGGAGACCATGAAGGGTCTGAGAGACTTCTTTACCTTCACCAACCTCCGACTGCGACTCCTCCGCCCGGCCCTGGGAGGGACCTACGTCCAGAGAGACAACCTGCTCAAATACTTCTATGCTATTTCCAACATCGACGTACCTGCCAGGTATCTAACTTCTACGTATACCTTCCGTCTTCTTGAGGTCACCATCTTGTTTTCTAGTATGCATGTGTTGATCATCTGCGTATGCAGACTCCCAATTGTAGTATGTATAAAAACGCTTACATGTCCACAGCTGTCTGCATCTGTACTGAAGTTTGACCAAAGCCTTAGGAGAAGAATTAGTTTCAAGAGAAAGTAGAGGCATGTTTAGGACAAGTAAGTAAAAGTTCAGGAGGAGGTTTAAGGCATGCCACAGCTGGTGCTAGCAGGGTAACAGGAACACAGGGGATGGGACCCAAATGCAGATGACTGAGACAAAACTGGTGTAGTTCAGTATAGAGTATATTACATACATAGAGGTACAAAGGCTTATGGTTTGGTGAAGCAGGCAAGGGTCAAAACCAGAGAAGGCAGCCCAAACAGGCAAACAGATCCAACAAGGAGCAGGCAAAACCAAAACAGGCAGGTAACGGTTCTCCGGAATGACAGAGAAACAGAACATGACGCACCTGGCAGCTTGACTTACCAATCTGCCAGGGAACAAAAGAAGTGAACTAGTATAGGTAGAGAAGGCTGATTAGGGAATGAGGTGCAGGTGGGGAGACTCAGGTGCCTGCAGGGCTAATGAGAAGTGGGAACAGGTGAGCAGCGGAATGGGGAAGTCTTGTGGAAAGTCTGAGGGCATCTGGTAGACAGCTCAGGAATGGTTGGTCTGGGGAGTAGGTGGAAAGAACCTGGCATGGGAAAAGTGAGCAGGGGCAGGATACGGGGAGAGAGAGGGGGTGTGGCTGCAGGAAGGGACTGAGAAGCAAACTGTGACAGGGTGTGCTTGAATTGAACCAATTCGTATGACATGTTCTCTCCTGAAGACATTCATAGTGTTGACCTGAGCTGTTCATATTAAAAGTGACAGAACTAGTTGTGTGAAGAATAAAAAAAAGAGCTGAGAGAGAAGTTCAAATGCTGCCTACTTTCTCACCTCCACACAGCTAACCAATCACTGAGTGAGGAGGGTGTGATGTCAGTATCTGGTTCAGAAAGTTCTGATGTCATAAAGGTGTGGGAGGAAGAGTTTCAGATGCTATTAGACAATCTGAAGGCACTTTGTTTGGGGAATACTGATGCCTGACATCCTGGAGAAGGAAAAGCAGGACTTGTGTGTGTTTCTGTGTGTGTGTTTCCTACAGGTGTAAGTGTAACCTGCATGCGTCTCAGTGTGTGTTACGTGATGCAACACTACAGTGTGAATGCAACCACAACACAAGTGGACAGGACTGTCAGCACTGCAGCCAAGGGTTCAAATCCCGCAGCTGGAGACCAGGATCATACCTGCCCCTGCCCAAAGGCACTGCCAACACCTGTACGTACCTGAACACACACACACACACAAACTGTGCATCATTGTAGACGAATCGTTCATCTGTGGTTTTAGCAGTGCCGTTAATGGCTGGTCCACACCGCCTACCTGTGCTGTCCACACAGTCAGTGTTGCTGCTGCCAGCTCCATCTTTCTACATTGAGTTTGCCTTTGATAATGGCCATCAATAATATTAAATTTCAGTTCATTTTACATTTCATTTGTATTTAGCTCAGACAGAAAAGGTTAAGAGGCATGTGCTCAATGGTAACTGGGGAATTTAAAAAAGGATATTTATACTTTTCTCATGCCTGTGACATTCTACAGATAGACATTGAAACTGTAGTGGAAGGTGTGAATGTTGCTGGTTTGATGTCAATATGACTATCAACAGATCATTTTCACTGTCTATTTTTGCTGAGAACCGCACGTGTCACGCGGAAAAAATAGGCGACACTCCGAATCTCTTGATGAGCGTCACTGCAGCTGTGTGGCTGCTTTAAGCTGTGCGCCAAAATGAAAAGCAAGCAGTGTGTCCCTGGCTTAAAGCAGCAGACATGCAGCAAGAGCAAAAGCCAGAAAGAAACATGGCTGTACGTCCCAGTGCTTGACTACAATCAACAGTGTGGAAAATCTGTACCAGAGCAGATCGAACTGTCAGCTGCGATACCAGCGCTATGCATAACCATTTAAAGCTACACCCGCTTATGGCTTTGAGTTTCACATTGGAGAAGCGCAATGTGTCAGTCACTATAAATAATGTTTATTTCAATAAACCAATACATTGGTAAACGTTATGCAACCTGTGTTCATTTGTGTTTATTGGAAAGATGCTTCAGTAGTTATATATATCACTGTGATGTTTTGATGTTTCACTGTGATGTACATGCATATGTACGAGCCAATTTCATGACATCACAAGTAGTTTGGAGTCAATCAGGGTCCAGTATGAAACTGGATCAGTGTGATGTGGAAACTTGATCAGGTCACAAACACTGAAAGTGGACTTTACAGTGAAGAATGAGACATCTTGTGTTCAGCTGTCAAACTTTAGAGATTAAATATTTACAGATTCAGAGATTCTGGATTTTCATGAGGGAAGAGGAGGAGGAAATAATTAAGTAATTGACCTTTTTGTGGAAAAACCATATCAGACACAAATTCTTATTCCAAGCAGAGTATTTCTACTTGTTTGTCTTAAAATATCGTCACCTTGGAAGGTTCTGACATTTTTGTCAAAATTGAGTTATTCATATATTCTTATTCTGTGACAACGTATTAACATTATGTGAGGTGTTTTGGTTTTTTTTTAAGTTTTATGGATTTTTGGACTTTTTATTTAGAAAACAGAAAGGTTCTATCTCCAAAGTCAAACTTGGTTCAATAAGGTTCTACTTGAGAGCCAATCAGCATTTCGAATGCACACAAGAGGACCAATCAGGTTCTGCTTTTTTGTCATGTCGCCACAATTGCCACGGGGGGGACATACTGTATATATGTGTATGTATGTGCACGCAGACCTTCCAGTATAATGAGACAACGGAGACATGCGTGTTCGCGGCGAGCACCAACACAGTGACCAACGCTCGCATAACTTATATTATTATTGCTGGCAGTATGTCACGTGTAGTATTGAAGAAAACTCCTCAAATACCTTCACACACATACATATTAGATGGTGAATTAATAGTGTTGAGTTGGTTCGACTTTGGTTCAGTTCGGTGTGTATCTGATCCACCAACCAGCACTTATTTTAGTGAGAAATCTTAGAGTGCAGGGAGCTTTAGTTTAACTCAAACTGCTAATATGTATATTTTTTAACGTTTTGTCACCAGTACAAAAATACTAGGTTTATGGGCATTAGGCATACTGATATGTAGAGAGAATATCAAGAAAAGCTTTCTGTGGAATAAAGCCCTGTTTAGATTTATTCCAGTAGCTGCTTGATGTCTAAACCAAAAACTAAACCAAAACTTAAACTAATGTTTCCTTGAATAATGTGTTTAATAATCAACCATATTCCTACTTAAAACTGACGTCTGCACTGGACAAAATATTTAGCACTGACCTTAATATTTAACCTGCAATGTTTTTTTGAATAAGAAAAAGATGATTCGTCCTAAAACAAGAAATGTCATAAAAATGTCATAGAAAGCATTAAATTTAATTTTCTCATACATGTAGACACTGTTACAACACTAATTTTATGTTTTAAAACAAATTATGAGTAAACTGTTTGTGTTCCTTGAAAATCATTGCTTCTTTTCATGTTTTGCAGAAAATGAGTTCTTAGGATTAGAAGGTTCCATCTGCATTTGACCTGTTCCAAAAAACCCCACTTACAAATTTGAAAGGATTTTGATATTGTCCATTTAGAATACATTAGGGTGTCTATCATAATTCATGTATGAAAGAGACTTGTTCCACATATCATTTTTGCTATTGGGAATACAAAAACTTTGAAGCTCAATATCTCAAAACTGCTCAGAACGCAGATGGAACCTTATAATTCCAAGGTGCCGATATTTCTGGAGGGGAGCTTTTTGTCTGAGACTGAATAACTTCCACATTCACACAAACACACATTATTCTACACACTCTGAATAACACAGTCACACGTGTCCTTTTCAGGTGAAGCAGCAGACACAGCGGCCAGTGAGTATTGTTCACCTGTTTACCTGTCTGTCTGTTCAGCTGTTTACCTGTCTGTCTGTTCAGCTGTTTACCTGTCTGTCTGCTCACCTGGTTGTCATGTTTCGTTTCATCCCCACCTTTGACTCCACACGCAGACAGAAAAGCTAGAGTAACGTGGTCAGTGTTGCATCATGGGACATAACTCTACTATCAATCCTACACATATCATTATTTATTATTTAAACATTCACATATTCTCTGCTGAAGTTCATTTTTAAACATTACTGCGTTTTCTGTCACAGTATCAGTAAACCATCATTTTTCATAAAAGACACTACTGAACTCATTTTGGTCCAAAGTCACTACAAGCATTAGAAACAATACAGGATAGTATTAACAAACAACATGATTTAAAATACATAAATACAATAGCAATAAAATAAAGTAAAATGAAATGGGAGAAGAGCTTTAATATAAAAAACATTGAGTATTTCATCTTTAAAATCAAGTGCTGACTCTGTTTACCAGGTGAGTTTGGTTGTATTACATCATCCCGTGCTTGCCCTGATTGGTCACATGGTCAATCACATGGTGGGTCAGTTAAATATCAGAGTGCATTCTGGGAGGAAAGTTAATCTGTTGATTACAGCGAGTTAACACACTGACAGATGGTGTGTGTGTTTAATCTGTGTTAGTCTGTTTTAACCTGTCAATCACTGAACACACACACACACACACACACACACACACACACACACACACACACACGCA
>LKNJ01003507.1:11029-51029 GCA_002120245.1 Maccullochella peelii
AAAATATATATATATATATATATATATATATATACAGTATATATATATACAGTTCGATGTCAGAAAACTTCAAACTACATCAAACACTTCAACTGTTCTCAGTACACATTTGTTTCTAACAATTGAATCCACAGAGATCCTACAAGATGCAACATTGATCGAAATAATACCAGAGTAGACAATAGGACAAATAGAACAATAGAACAATCTGATAACTGATTCTTACACAGGAGATGTTACAGTGAATCCACACAACTCTGCTCAAATATGGACACAAAGTCTCTCACCAGGTGATATTTAGCTTCTCAAACAGGTGAAAGTTCATTTCACTGTTTGCTAAAAACTGTAACAAAAGTGAAAATCTAGATTTGAAAGAGGAAGTGTCCAGCAGTGTGTGGATTTGGTCACAGAAACATTAGAGTCCAGTAAAGGTCTCTTCAGAACAGAACTGGGTGTTTCCACATCACAGGGTTTTGCTACCTTCTGATTGGCTGGTTGGGTTTTGGTGGCTCTGAATTGGTGAAGTGATGGCAGCGGTAGACTCCAAAATAAACTGAGTATTTCGGTATCTGGGTTTATATATATTGTATATATGGGTTTTTTTCTTAAGACCTGGTAAGATGATACAGAAAATTGAGATGCCAAAGATCACCCTTTCCCCCAGTAAAATGATCATAACTGAAAAAGAAAAGAATAGCCACCATAACTTCCACCAGAATCCCATTGGGTGCGCGTTGTTGAGGGTTAGGGTATTTGGGGTCAAAGTTCAATTTAATTGAACATCGTTGTGCACTGCTATGGCTCATACAGCTGCCTGAGGGAGCACATAATGGCCTTCTCTACCCAATGTTGAATTTCAGGAGAAAGATTAGTTTCAAGAGGAGGTTTAGTCATAGATCAAGGTTTGTGAAGAGGATCAGGATGTTTTGGAGCTTCAGGAGGTTTAGGATAAACAGTTGTGGTGTCATAGAGAGAATATGTCTGCATCCGGCAAAAACTTTCTGTGGGATTCAGATGTTGTTAGACAATCCGACAAGCACTTTGTTTGAGGCAGACTGACACCTTTATTGTCTACATGTATTCGACGGTCTCACAACACAACTAATTTATTTTGGAGTCTACTGCCGGCCTGAGGGTCTGGGTGGGGTTTCTGGGATTCTATTTATTCGCATTTCAGTAAACTGAAAATATCCCAGTGTTTAATGTTCTGCAGAGAGTTCAGTCAGTATCTGTAGAGAACAGAAAGCTGAGATTTACTAAAGAGACGTAACTCTTCTTCTCTGACAGCGGCTGGTGACTCTAACTCACCAGCATCTGATAGACCCTCTGCCTCATCAGATGGAATGACTGACACTACTACTACTGACATCACTACTACTACCACTACTGAGTCTACAGATAGTACTACTTCAGCTACTACTGACAGTATTATAAATAGTGACACTGCTACTACTAATACTGAAGATACTATCCCTACTGACAGTATTGCTACTACTAACACTGCTGCTACTATTGGCACTACTACTTCCATTTCTGACCTTACGACTACTGAAGACAGTACTCTGACTATTTTTATGTACACGTTGACTTCTGATGCAGCTTCTACAAGCACAGCGAGTCCTTTTGCTGTCACAGTACAGCCAGTACTTCCACTACCATTAACACATGGAGTATTACTACTACAGAAACAAGTACTAGTAGTGATATTACCACTGTATTTGACACTGACAGTGCTCTTACTATCAGTAACCCCATGACTGATACTAGCTCTACAACCTACTTTATTAGTTCTAATGATAGTGGTGACTTTCCTGAAACTGGTGTAGACTCTTCTACAACAGTTGACACTAGCACTACAGTTTTTACTACTGTCAGTAGTACTGTTAGTACTACAGGTTCTGATGCATTTCCAGACTTTAGCAGTACAGCAGAACCTACAGTGGACAAAACTCCATTCAGCAGTCCAGCTCTGGAGACTGAAGGCACTCTGTATAAACCAGCTCCCACAGTACCAGACACCACCACTCCCAGTACCACTATTAGCACCTCCAATCTCACCAGTTACACCAGTACCAACAGCCCAACTATCCCAGGCTGCAGTACTGACTCTGAGGTGTCTATTTCTAACCTAGTGACTCTGCCCTCTAACTCCACCTCCTCACCAGACAGCACAGACTCCGCCCTCTCTGGGACTGGTACTACCAACCTGATCACCAGTTCTACCCTACCTGCTGATGGTACTACATCAACCGGAGCACCAACAACAACAACCATCCCAGAAATAACCCCGGCCAGTGACGGGGCTGCATCTGGAGATACTCCATCCGCAGCCCCAACAAATCAGGCTGGAGATGCTTCACGCGCAGCAGAAGCTGACAAAACTTCTGATGTTCCTCCAGACCGTCCACTAAATGTACCAACTCCAGATCTACCTCCCCCTGATGGAGCCTTTCCAGATACACCTCCTCTTGATGTACCACCCCCTGATGTACCTCCAGAAGTACCACCTCCCGATGTACCTCCTCTTTATGAAGGTCCTCCTGATGTACCTTCCCCTGATGTACCCCCTCCACATGTATCTCCTCCAGATGTACCTCTTCCTGATGTACCTTTTCGTGATGTACGTCCTCCAGATGTTCCTCCAGAAGTGCCCTCCTCTGGGACTCCAGACCCTCCATTAGATGCGCCCTCCTCTAGGACCCCAGACCCTCTGTTAGAGGTACCTCCTCCTGATGAACCTCCTCCAGATGTACCTCCTGCTGATGTATCTTCTCCTGATGTACCTTCTCCTGATGGAGCACCTCCTGAAGTACCTCTTCCTGATGTTCCTGTAGAGTCCTTGTTGCCTCCTTCTGAAGAAGGAGGAGGTGATGCTTCACCAGACACAAATTCCACCACCTTAAATCGGTCTGACCCTGCTGGTGATCTGGCCCCTGTGGACTTCACCTTCCCTTTTCCGGATGATCTAAATTCAGTTGAACCTGGAACGGATTCTGGACAAGATTCTGGACCAGTGCCTGTTGGTGATCCTGTAAACATTCCAGATGATTTCCGTGGATCTGTTAATGTTCCTGGATCCAATTCTGGACTGGATTCTCTCTTAGCAGGGCTAGATACAGGGGAAACAGTAAATGGTGGAATGGAATTAACTGGACCAGGTTCCCCTGCACCAGATAGTTCTGGGCTAGATTTTAGACCAGATTCTCTTCAAGCAGTAGATGATCCAGGAGTAGATTCTCCAGCAGCTCAGATGGAAGAAAAGTCTTCTGGAGAGGATTCAGCTGCTGGTGGACCAGCAGGATGGTCAGAGGTGGATGAAAATAAAGACCCTAAACATAAGAAGACAGGAGAGCAAAAGGAGGAGAAAGGTACAAAATGAGGCACTGATTGGTCAGATTAGAATATAGTGCACAATATATCTATGAATATTGGCTGCACATCCAGAGATTCTTGCTAATTTTACTTTTACATCTGGTCAGGTTTGAGCCTCATTCTTGACCTCAGAAAAAGCAGCTTGACAAAAAACAAAAAACAAAACAAAAGGTATAAGATGGATTAGTTGTTATCATGTGACCTAAGTAGATGTGGCTGAGAGCTTCAGAAACCAAAAGTAAATTGGACCTTGCGCTGGTAATTTTTTGTCCAAATGCATCTGGGTGCTTTAAACTGAATCGCCACAAAACGATAACATGATTTCTACGTCAGTAATTGATGTTCATTGTCATAGATTACTGACATCAAGCAGGTATGAAGGTTGGGCAAATTTATTTCATCATGGTCATCAGGTCCATTACACCCTGAAAAGTAGCTGCGGGTGACTCCATGTGTTTTGGAGGATGTAAGTGTTGCACATGGGGAATTGGCAACAAGTAATCTGAGAGGATAAATGAGGAAAGAGACACAATGCTAAGAAAGTCCACATGAGTCTATTACATACGGCTGAAAACCTCCAGAGAGCTGATTAACTCTGTAAATGTAGAGTTTCTATCAGAGCAACTGCAAGACTGAAGGTTCAATGAGCAGCAGCTTCACATGTTGATCTATCAAACTGTACTCAAATAAAGTTCAATTCAATTCAATTCAGTTTTATTTATATAGCGCCATATCATAACAACGTTATCTCAGGGCACTTGGTCATAAAGAGCAGGTCTAGACCGACTCCTAAAGTCTCATTCATATTTTCATACAAATTTAAATCTTTTACATCTCTGTTGAACCAAACAGTCACGGAGGCCCAAGAGGAAACAAAAGAGGAAACAAAGGAAACTAAAAAGAAAACTAAAGAGGAAGAGGAAAAAGAGAAAGATGAAAAGAACTATGAGAAAAAAGGTACAATATGTATAAAAAGTCATAGAACTGCCTACTGGCTAGCATTAGTAGTAGTAGTAGTACCATCAGTAGCAGAAGCAGTAGTAGTATCTGTAGTAGTAACAGTACTTCCGATAAACAGACCTGATGTCCCTCACTTGAGTAGTTCAGTAATAGTACTGACCTCTGATTGGTAGTTAGTGTAGTCCTGACCCCTGCTGACCTCTGCTGCTACCTGCCTATTGCCATGGTTACACACCTTGTTTTGTGTCCAAAGCGACCCAGAAGATTCTGATTCCAGGAGGACCAAAGTTCAGTCAGCTGTCTAAAATCGCCTACGTCACCTTCCAGGGTAAGACCACCTCTGACCACCTTACTCCTTCACTTGTATTGGCCCCACCCCTGCACATGACCTGTATAAATTGCCACTCCTAGATAAACTGAAGGTGTGTTATGATATTTTCATTCATTTGTCGCCCCTGTTTATTCTTTCCACAAACATCCCACAGACAGGACAGTCGATGTTTGCTAACGGACACTAGCTCCTCTCTCTGATACATCAGACTCCTCCCCAGCAAGTCTCTGACTCTTTCCCCTGTAACTACACTACAGATGGGTCACTGTCATGGTCAAAGTCACCAAAAAGAACTATAAGACACAAACAAACTTGCGTAACGATGTGACTTGCCACAGTATAAGGATCAGCAAGGTCAGACTGATCTGGGTTGTGATTGGTTGAAAATCACAGACCTGTCTCCTCCTCTGCTGCCATCTTCTTCAGTGTTCATGTTTGTCTCACCTGTCTGTATGTTTGATTTCCTCCATGCTGTGATGTGGGTGGAGTTTTGGGTGGGGTTATGTACAGTGGGTGGGGCTACGTTGTTAACTGTTATAAGCAGGTTTGTTTATTACAACCACAGTTGTTACACAGTAATTTCAATTAGCTTTATTGACATGATATGTAACAGCAAACAGACAAGGCAAAGAGTGGATAAAACAAAAAATCTGAGCATTAAACATAAAAGAAAATATCTTATGAGCAGAGCCCAAACTTAGTTCCAGGAACTCGTCCCCAAAGCAACTGGAGAACAGAGGAAACAGAATAAGAACCAACAAAAATGGAAACATGTTACTTCATGTTACTAGATAAAATGTTACTTCAGTTACGTTATCATGCGTTACAATATTATGTTACTTTACGTTACAATATGTTACTTTAAGTTATGTTACATTACTTTACAATATTTTACCTCAGTTACGTTACGTTACTTCGATTACATTATGATACGTGTTGTTACAGTTGTACTGTACTTGATGTGACTTAATTTGTTATATTACATCAGTTACCTCATTTACATTAGGTTACAACATGTTATTTTACGTTGTTACTTTACATTATGTTACATTATATTACAACATGTTACTTTACATTACTTTAGTTACATTATTTCAGTTGAATGAATGCGTTGCGTCAATAGAAAAGGGCTGTAGGACGTAGACGTCTGTCAGCCGGCAGCTCCTGGTCTCTAAGTGGAATTTGTTAAGATCTGACTTTAGTTCACGTTATTTACAGGTGTTGGGACAGGTGTGTTTGTGTGTTGTAGGACTGACAACAGGTCAGTTTTCTAACTGTCTGTCTCTGTTTCTGTCAGACTGTGAGTGTAACGGTCACTCTAACCGCTGCAGCTACATCGACTTCATCAACGTGATCACATGTGTGAGCTGTAAACACAACACAAGAGGACAGAACTGTCAGTACTGTCGTCTCGGTTACTATAGAAATGCCTCGCTGATGCTGGATGACGAGAATGTCTGTGTCGGTCAGTAACACACACACACACGTACGCGCACACACTCACACACACACACACACACACACACACATTATTCAAACTCTCAGAACTTTATTTTAAATTCTAGTGCAGGTCACAAAGTTACAAAGACGCCAAATTTGTGTGAATGTTGATGGACAGATGTTTAATCAGAGGATCATGTAGATCTGCTGCCACCTGCTGGAGAAACTCTCACATTGTTCAAACACAAGGAACAACAACAATACACAAAACAGAGCAACTAAAGATGATGATGATGATGATGATGATTGTGATGGTGATGGTGATGATGATTGTGATGATCGTGATGATGATGATGATTGTGATAATTGTGATGATGATGATGATTGTGATGATGATATTGGTGAGGATGATGATGATGTGATGATGATGATGATATTGGTGATGATGATGATGATGATGATTGTGATGATGATATTGGTGATGATGATGATGATGATATTGGTGATGATGATGATGATGATATTGGTGATGATGATATTGGTGATGATGATGATGATATTGGTGATGATGATGAATATTGTGATGATGGTGATGAAGATTGTGATGATGGTGATGATGATGATGATGATGATGATATTGGTGATGATGATGATGATGATGATGATATTGGAGGTGATGATGATATTGGTGGTGATGATGATGGTGATGATGATGATGATTGTGATGATGATGATGATGAGGAAGATGACGTTGTCTCTGTCTGTCCTCAGAGTGTGACTGTGATATGGAGCGCAGTGTTTCTCCTCACTGCTCTGACTCTGGTCTGTGTCAGTGTAAACCCGGAGCCTCAGGGCGGCGCTGTGACTCCTGTCTACCTGGATACACCTGGAGAGGAGGCGGAGCCAGCTGCACAGGTACACAGGGCAGGGGGGCAGGGCTTCAGTTATGCTACAGGACCAGATGCAGTGTGTTTACCTGAGGTCAGCTGTTTACGAAACTGACATAGAACCACTTCTCATGTTGTCAGTAATGTTAACAATCAATAATCAATGACTGTCCTCGCTCAGTGAACGTGTGTGACGAGGAGAGTTCGATTTGTCAGAACGGAGGAACCTGCGTCGACTTCCAGCGCTGCGTTTGTCCGGAGAGCTTCACAGGTAAATACACCAGGTGTTGTCACAGCTCAGGTGATGTGGGGGTCTGATGATATCACAGCTCAGGGGTCTGAAGATGTCATCTTTGCAGGTTCGCTCTGTGAGCGGAGCGTCTGTCTGAAGAAGAGCGGTTGCCTTGACAACACAGAGGGTTCCGCCTCCTCTCTGACCTCACACCTTTACCTGCTGATCCTCAGCCTGATGTCCTCCACCTTCTGCTGACCACGCCCACTGATGACCCACCAACACAGAGGGATGAATATTAAAGAGAAACTTACTGTTGGTTTTATACTAACCTCACCTGTTTCCTGTTGGAACAGGATGTGACATCAAACTCGATACACCTACGAGGATGTTTTCCTTCCTCACAACTGAGCTGAGTCAGGTAACATGTAACGTGATCACGTCTGCTGCTCAGGTATCAGTTATTGATCAGAGTCAGACTGCAAATAGAGGCTGCGTTACATTGAGTCCTACAGGCTCTCACATGGAAATGACCTCATGTTGTAAATCACAACGCTAATGCTCACGCTCACGCTAACAGATGATGTGTTTATTACTGAAATTCAATTCAATTCAGTTTTATTTATATAGCGCCATCATAACAAAGTTATCTCAGGACTCTTTTCATATAGAGCAGGTCTAGACCAACTCTTTATGTTTACAGAGACCCAACAATTCCCACCATGAGCAAGCGCTAGGCGACAGTGGCAAGGATAAACTCCCTTTAATAGGCAGAAACCTTGAGCAGAACCAGAACCAGGCTCTGGGTGGGCAGTCATCTGCCTCAACTGGTTGGGTTGAGAGAGAGGAACAAAAAAGAAAGAACACTAAAATGTTTCTTTACTTGAATGAACCAAAAGTAAAAGTCACACATGTAATCATTTCTACTAGTATATATACTGTATATACTATGGCCACTGGGAATTCTCTGTTGTGATTGGCTGGAAGATCAATGACTAATAACCACACACCTGTGACAGGTCATAGCTGTCTGGTTTATTCTCATAGTTTAACATTTCTCAGGATTTTAAAACCACTTCCTGTTTAGATGATCGACTGATATTTGCCGTTTAATGATGTGTGTCACTTTGTTGGTAAGTGGCCGCAGTATAATAATAGAATTTATTTTACCTGACGAAGCACCTACTCTTCATCAGGTGGCTCAGTGAGGGTAATACTATTATTATCATCCTTTACATGTGTCGTATAATCACAGGTAATGTGGCTCGTTGTTGTCCTGTGTTTCTGTGCTGTAATATTATTAAGACTGCAGCTCGGCTGTTTGTTTGACTGTTGAGGAACGGTTTCTGATTGGTCGGGGAGCTGCCATGTGGTTAAAGACTTCCTGTCAGGACACACCTGTGGTCTCTGGCTCCATTGTGACAAGGAGGAGGAGGCAAAATGAACTGAAGTGAAATCACACTGACCTTTGTTTCCTACCTGTGTCTCCGCCTCTCTCTGATTGGTTGAACTGACTGTCAATCATCAGCCTCATGAAAACCTCAACGAACCTAAGTGCTACGTTCTGATTGGTCGGCCACTGTGGCATTCGCACTGCCAACACTGATCCTGGTGGAGACTGGTCATACATCATATCCTTGACAGACAGTTACCATGGTGACAGGTCACTGAATCCTAACCTCAAGATGGAAATAAAGACGTGAAACGAACAGTCGTCTGCACGCACACACACACACAGATACACACACACACACACACACACACCTGGCTGCTGCTTCTTTCTGATTGGCTGCAGGAACATGGTGACAGTGTGAAATGAAGACAGAGGAAACAGCTCCACCTGCTGACAAACTCATTGAAGAAGAAAGACTGTAAATACAAAGAAGGGAAAAAACGATCAATAAAGACGAGTGTGTGTGAACTGTAAAAACTAATTGATTGATGATTTTATTGATGATTGAAGTCATCAATAAAATCATACAACAGCAGAGTTTAACATGTTGCTGACTGTCCCAGTTCTATAAATATATAAATATAATAAATATTATATGTCTTCATTATCAGTCTACAAGAACCCATCTGATGAAGAAACGTGTTATCAAAACAAAACAATATGGAACCAGTTCTCAAAGTACACACAATAAAGTACACACAAAGTACACACAATCTTCTTGTTTTTCAGATTCAACATCAGTTAAATAGAGATTAAATTGTTACGTTCTGTTACCTTGTCTGGTTTCCTGTTTTATTTTGATGTCTTTTCTGTAGCCTGTCAGTTCCTGCCCTCGGGTCTCTGGCTTTGATTGTCTACACCTGCTCCCCTTTGCACACCTGCCCCTGATGCCCTCGTTAGCCTTTCCCTACATATGCCTGTCCTTTTCCTTTGTTCCCTGTTGGTTCATTTTGTGTCCTGCGTTGGATGTGTTGTCTTCCGAACCTGTACCTGCCTGTCTGCTTGTCTTCCTGAACCTGCAAGGGAGTTAATAAACCTTTGAAACCACTTGAGCCTCTGGGTCTGTCTGCGTGTGGGTCCTTCTCCTGCTCCCTCTGCGTAACATCAATACAGTATAATATAATATGTAATAATATCATATATAATAATAAAATAATATATAACATCTCTCCTGTCTGTCTTTAATAATTACTGGGCTTCACTTTTCTATTCATTTTAAAAACATTTACTGTTACTGTGATTATTATCATCATTACTGTTTATTAGAACTGAATCATTAAAACAAAAAACACGTTGGTTTACGTCTAGTCCCGTGACGTCATCAGAGTGCGTCATTTGCAGCTGATCCACCGGCAGCATGAGGCGGTGGTGTCGCACCGGAGCGACCTTGTTGTTCGGAGCGGGAATCGGAGCTTCAGTGAGCCGCCTGCTGAGTGTCAGAGGCGGGGAAGAGGACGAGGAGAGACCCGGTCTGCTGAGCAGAGTCCCGGTGATCCCGGTACCGATAGTCCAGGCCTCCGAGCTGCCGGTGAGACTGTGTGTGTGTGTGTGTGTGTGTGTGTGTGTGTTTTATTAGGTTATACTCATTAAAACATCAGTGATCTGATCTCAACGTCTTTTTCTGTTCATCTTTTTGTAAAATAAAAAATAAATTAAAGACATAAAAAGTCAAATAAGAAATCAATAAAACTGGAGGGAGAAAAAGAACCTTAAAGGTTCGTTTGGAGATTTTGAAGCTGGGTTGTACTTATCAATAGTTATCAATAGTCGGTGTATCAGTAGATGGCGGTCACTCAGCTGTTACTGTGCTGCAGAGTTCATCAGCCAATCACTGTCCTGTAATCATTTCCCAGGTGTGTCTCACCTGCAGAACACAACCAGAGGCCAGAGAAGAACTTTAGAGATGTTTATGGTTTGAACAGCCGACAGTCTCAATGTGCTGTTTGGTTTCACTGATGAGTCATAAAGATGAAGCTTTTCAATATTTCTATTTCTGGAGTGTTATTTTGAAAGAGACTTCCTGTACAGTATTTACCCGTTGTGTCTCGTTGTCCAGGTGAGTCCAGGTGGGTCAGGAGTGGTGATGAAGTACGGCTTCCCCTCATTGGCCAACATCAAGACCAGAGAGTCCTACGTCACCTCGTACGACCCCCGCACACGCACTGCATCCTGGGTAATAGAGAGGCTAAACCCCGCCTCCCTGAGCGGCCCGTCAGACAGGAAGTACTGCGACTTCAAAGAGGACGACAGGTGAGACAGGAACAAACAGGGAGACAGGTAAAACCAGTCTGTCAGACAGGAAGTAGAGTTCCTCTCATGATGAAACATTTCACTGCTTACTGACTTGTGCAGTGTGTGACAGGGTAGTGTTGTCTCAAATCGAACATGGCCGTTCTGCACTTACCGGAAATGACGATTGCAACATTTGACCTCTTCTTCTTCTTCTTCTTCTTCTTCTTCTTTTTAATGGCAGAGTGTAACCGGGCGGAGCGTTATCGACAAAATATTACCACGATTGTCGCACGCCAAAATGTCTGCCAGCTCGTTTGTTTACTTGACTTCAATTCAATTTTAATAAAAATGAACGTGCTTTTACTTTTAGTCGTACCAATCGCAACCGTGGCCGCCATTTTCATACATTGGTGGTGTCTCCCTTTCCGCTACATAGCCGAGATGGCGACCAGTGAGGGTGAGAAGTGTGCAGCGTTCCTGACCGTTCACCATCCGGGTACTGAAGTACGCAAATTGAGACACAGCAAGTGTTTTGTTGTAGTAACCCCCCCCCCCCCCCCACCTCCCCAGTGTGCACGTGTTCCACAGAGCAACCAATAGTGACTACAGGGGGAGTGGCTTCGACAGAGGTCACCTGGCTGCTGCAGCCAATCACAAGTGGAGTCAGAAAGCTATGGAGGACACCTTCTACCTGAGCAACGTTGCACCGCAGGTAAACACACACACACACAGATAGAACTCTACCTGGCTGCAGGTGACAGGAGGCTGTAACTGGTTCCAGTCTTCAGGTGAAGCAGAAACTCTGTCAGTTTAAATGTTATCGGTCTGCTTTGTTCTCTGGAGAACCTGATGATGTTCTGTGTGTGTTGAGAACCCTCACCTCAACCAGAAAACCTGGAACAATCTGGAGAAACTTTGTCGCTCTCTCACCAAACGTTACCTGAACGTCTACGTCTGCACCGGACCGCTCTACCTGCCCAGGTAACCTGTCTGCTTCTTCTTCTTTGGTGTCTGAGTGCTGTGTGGGAGGGGCTACCGGATGACATCATCAGGTGTGTGTGTGTTTCAGGAAGGAGGTTGATGGGAAACTCTACGTTCGATATCAGGTTTTAGGACAAAATCACGTCGCCGTGCCGACACACTTCTTCAAGGTGAGTGCACCTGTCTGATGATGACGACAACCTGAAGCTGCTGAGTTCACCTGTCCCGTGTCTCCTCAGGTACTGATCCTGGAGCAGGCGGATGGCAGGGGGGTGGAGCTTCGGTCGTATGTTTTACCAAATGAACCAATAGATGAGAAGGTTCCTCTGGCGCGCTTCCTGGTTCCCATAGAAACCATTGAGAGAGCGTCAGGACTTCTGTTTGTCCCGAACATCATGAGGAGGACCGGCAGCCTGCGGGCCATCACTGACAGATAAACTACCCTACCCAAAATGCACTGCTGCTGAATGAGCGTGTTGCTGTCACTGTGACAACAACATTTCCTGTTCCAACCTGCTGCTGAATGAAAACAGGTGAAACTGTGACTGGAGGAACTCAGCAGAACAAATGATTAACAATGTTTTAAAATGTAAAACGGATCTTTTCAAAGATCGAGTTCTTGTTAGAAACTTAATAAATGTTTGAAATATTTAAATCTGCATTCCTTCATTTTAGTTTTTCAGCCACTTTCAGCGATGAATGAATCCATGAATCATTAACTCCAGATCTGGAGTTAACCCCTAAAGGTCTTATCTGTGATGTCATTCTGTAACATGTAAGGGGGGGTAGTTAACCCTTCATCGACAAAGAAAACCCATTCATAATCCCATAATATAATCCAGTCCATTAATGTTTCCATTCTTTTGTCCCAGATCTGATTCCAACTCTACGTGAGTTCACACTGAACGACATGTTGAAGCAATTCAGCTTGATGCTAAAACTGGTTGCACCGCGGAGACGTCAGGTTAGCTTAGCTACACTGGCCTAAAGTCCACACTAACCAAAATGACGTTTTCACTTCCTGTGGCCAATAACATCACCGCGTTGTCTCTCATGCCCAATCGTCTTTGAACACTTTGCTACGCAATAGCAAAGATCAAACATTATTGATCACTGCAGACTTAACTGCTTGTTTGATAAAAACAGATCAGACAGACGACAAAACTGATTTTATTTAAAGTTAAAAACAAAACGTTACAGAAACATGAGTCTGATAATCACTTCATCAAAACCTTCAAAATAAAAGCCAGTTTTCATCCATTTCCTGTCAGATTTCAATCTGGTTTAAAGAGTTCAGTCCAACTGACAGGAAGTTAGTCCACTGACAGGTGACAGGAGACAGCCAATCACATCAAAGGAGGGTGATTGCTGCTGTTCTTTGTTTAATGGAGAGATTTTTGTCTCTACACCCATCTGTGTCCTGATTGGCCGGAGGTCAGCTGACTGTTGTCCACCTCCATGTACTCCTCATCATCCTGTGAGGTGAAGATGTCAGAGAGCAGGTAACTGCTCTCCTGCTGCGCCTCCTGCTGCGCCTCTTCTCTACTGAAACTCTTCAGTTTTTCCTTCAGGAGAGGAACAACTGTCTGCTGCAGGAAGTCGATGATCTCTGGAGGAACAGGAAGTTCGATACAGACTGATACTTTACTGCGCGTTTGTACACAAGGTGTCGAAACAGGAAGAAACAGGCTATCTGGGGGTGGGGGTGGGTTCTGCAGCTTCTGACCAATTAGTGTCTTTGGAATCGCACACCGTCAGTCAACCACCAGGCTCAGTCAGCTCAGAGAACCAGCTCCTCTGGTTCTAAGCATGTTGATGTTACAGTACAATAGAAAAAATTACTGCAGTAAGATTATTACAGTATGACTGCAGTATTAAGTACTACTGTATGATAAAGTACTGACCTCCATAGGGTAACCAGGTCCAGTTGGGGACTCTGGAGACTTTGAGTCTGTGGAAAGTCTTCTGAACATAAACAGGAGTCACTTCACTGAAACACAACAACACAGGATTACTGTTAGGACACAGTTAGGAGTACTACATTAACACTGCTGTTACACATGAATACTACAGTAGTGATATTTAAAGGCTACTTGGCTGTGAATAATAATTAGTGTTAAAAACCTGAATCTTTAATGTCTAAAGTTTAACAGCTGAACACAACATGTGTTCTTCACTGCAAAGTCATCCTGGACCCTGTGTCCCTGTCATCCTGGACCCTGTGCCCTGTCCACTTTACTGAAAAACATTTATTCACAAAACGTCTAACCTCTCTAAACCATCTCTAACAGCAGGTGTGACAGTTTGACCTTTGACCTCACCCGACAGCCTGAGCGACCTCGTCCCAGTCGATTTTTGCCGCATCATCCACATGCATGTTGTACAACCTGAAACACAGTTATTAGTTATTTTTAATCCGGTTCACCCTGAAGCTGTTGGATGGGGGTGAGGTCAGAGCAGTTTCTTGCTTTGTGTCGTGGTGAAACAGGAAAGAGACAAACTGGACACGTGGAATCCCTTAAAATACCATCAATTCATCCTTAAATTTACACAGAACACATAAGAGATCCCTGAAAAGCCCTTAATTAGCAAACTTGGCAGAATATAAGAATTTAATTTACACATTCATTTGGAAAATCCCTTAATTATCAATTTAGGTGTTATTAAGGTAAATAAGAACCTTTCAGAAGGCGATAAGTAAACTGTTAAAACACCTTAATTAAACACTTACATTTTAAGGGCTACCTGACTTTACCTTTAATTTACACTTTAATGTGCGGCTGCCCACCCCAACATTCGACTGGAGTCATGATCATGGATAAATTAGTATAATTAAAAGGTATTAAGGGACAGAAAACTTCAAACATAACTAACAGCTTTAAATCCCTGGATTTCATGTTATTTGGTACATTTTAAGGGCTTTTTTGCACTTCTTAAAAATCCCTTAAACTGTGCAGATAATCCACTAATGATCTTATTAAAATACCTTAATTTAATCATTATTATCTTAAAGTGTCACACTGTTGTCTAAAACAATGTCCACATTCTTTTGGACATATGGGTTATAGCCTGTATTGGCATTTTAAAATAAAATATGTCAATGAGGAACAACAGGTGCTGTTGGTTTTATTTTGAAAGGAACCATGTAAATCATGCAGGTGTGTCCTGCTTCAGGTGTTATGTGATCTTACGTGTTGATGAGGTGGATTTTAGCCTTAAGTCCTTCAGCTCCTCTGTTGAAGGTGCTGACACCTGAAGACAACTTTGACTTCAGGATGGTGAACCTGAAACACAGAGACATCATACACCTGAACACTTGAAATACTTCTGTTTTCTTTTCTTTAGTTTTATGAAACAAAGAGTTTGGTAGTACAATCTGTTTTCTCAGTATTGTGTTTTGTGTTGTGGTATCAGAAGTGAAACTCAGGTATCATGTAGTATTATATTATTAGTATCAAAAAATAATGTGAAACATGTGATCCAGAGGACCAGTACAGTATCAGTAAAGCACAAGTACAGCACCAGCACAGTATCAGAACCAGACCCAGCAGGTGTACTGACCACTTCAGTCGACACTGGCCCCAGGATCTGGTCCCGACCTGCTCACTGATGTCCTTCCAGGGCAGGTTGTTACACAGCTGGTCTCTGCTCAGACCAGAACCTGCAGGACTCTGCTGGACCAGAACCTCCAGGTGAGCCTTCAGAGCCCGCTTCAACCTGTACTCCTCGTCTGGACCCCACAAACCATGACCTGCAGCTGGATGGACCCATACAGTAAACACACAGGTAACACCCAGGTAACGCGTGTCAGTGGGACTGTTCATGATCTTGGACTCTGTTTTGTTACCTATATTTAGTGGTGGGCGGGGCTAGACTTTACATGTTGATCACTGATCAATACATTGAGATCTCAACACAACAAACTGTTCAGTTCTAATAGAAAAGGTCAGAGGTCACAGTGTCATGAGTCAGTGTTTACCGATGCTGGCGAAGCGTTTCTGTAAGGCGTAAATGCTGCGGCCCATCTTCTCAGAGATCCTCTTCCAGTCATTACCATGGAGGTTCTGTAACTTCATCAGAGAACGCACCTCCTCCTCTGAGAACCTAAAAGAGGATACAGAAAACACCCACAGCATAACATAGATAATGAGGGTTCCACAGCAGGAAAGGAAAGTCACAGAGGGTTCCACAGGTAAAACGTAATGACACGAAGGGTTCCGCAGGTAAAATGTAATGATGCAGAAGGTTCCGCAGGTAAAACGTAATGACACGAAGGGTTCCGCAGCTAAAACATAATGACACAGAGGGTTCTGCAGCTGGAAAGGAAAGTCACAGAGGGTTCCGCAGGTAAAACGTAACGACACGAAGGGTTCCGCAGGTAAAACGTAATGACACGAAGGGTTCCGCAGCTGGAAAGGAAAGTCACAGAGGTTTCCGCAGGTAAAATGTAATGACACAAAGGGTTCCGCAGGTAAAACGTAATGATGCAGAAGGTTCCACACCTGCAATGTAAAGACACAGGAGGTTCTGCAGCTACAACATAAACATACAACGGGTTCCACAGGTAGAACACAAAGACAGAGGGTTCTTGTATGAGAACAAAAACAGGTTGAAGTTAATTTTGACCTCTGACCTTCCCATGTGGTTCCTGTCATCAAAAATCTTCTTGGCTCTGGTGTGAACCTGATGACACGTCCGAGGAATTCCCTCAGCTGAAGAGAGACAGACAGAGGGAGAGAGAGACAGACAGGAGGATCAAGAGGACTGTCATACCTGAGTCTGAGCCATCACTGATGATGATTGTTTACATACCAATCCTCTCCAGGAAGTGATGTCGTGCTCTCAGCCTCTTGATCTCCGCCTCCTGCTCTTTGAACCTCTGAGGAAACAGAAGCTGGCTGGCCGAGCTGAGGCCTGTCAGAGCCAGGAAGTCTGCAACGTTCTCTCTGATTCGCTGATTCTCCTCCTGAGAGCATCGTCCCTGACGCAGAGACACACCTGGAGGAGGAGAAATAGGTGTAACTGAAGTATTAGTACATTGTTGCTTTAAGTGTTTGCAGTATTAGTACCCTGCTGTTTGCAGTATTAGTACCTTGCTGTTTGAAGGACCTGAAGCGATGCAGGTCATATCTCAGCAGTTTATTGATCTCATCGACTGATTTCTTCTTGACGTCTGGAACAAACTCCTGCAGTTCGTCCAACAGCGCCAAGTCCACCCTGACAACAGGAAATACAGCGTTTATTCTGCGCTCCGATTGGCTGCTGGAAATTGTTAACACGGGCTTTGTCTTAAGTTCAGACTTTAACACTGTGACGGACGCTGTAACATTAAGACAATGTCCGTCAGACGTTAATATCTTTGTTCAGTTTAGAAGAAGAAGAATAACTCACTGCTCTTCTTCTTCAGCTGCTCTTCTCTTCGGTCTCTTCTTTACTTTTCTTGTCAGCATCCTCTTCCTCCCCTCTCTCAGCTTCTCCCTCCCTTCTCTCCTCGTCTCCTCTTTTCTCTTCTTCTTCTTCTTCTCTTCCACAGACTCTCCTTCCCGTGACATCACCTCCACCACACTCCCATCTTTCTTCTTCTTCATGCCAGTGTCGTTGGTTTCCATGGAAACCAAGGAGTCTATTTCTCTGGTGTTGTGGTCTGTTGTTACCGTGGCGATTCTCTTCTCACTCAGTCTGTTCTTGTGTTTCTTCTTCTTCTTCTTCTTCTTCTTCTTCTCTGTCTTGTTGGTTTCTACAGCAGTCTGTGTCTCCTCCTCCTCCTTTATCTTCTTCTGGCTGCTTGTGTCTCCATCAGCAGCAGGAGGAGGATGACTGGCCTCCTCTTCCTCCCTCTTGTTTTTCTTCTTCTTCTTATTCTTCTTCTCTACTCTCTCAGGTGTGTTGATGTCAACAGGTGTCGGACATTCCTCCAGACTGTGTGACCTCCTCCTCTTCTTCTGAGGGGAGGGACAGAGAGAGTCTGCAGGTGGTTTCATGACAGGAGGAGGAACACCAGCAGGAGGAGGTGATGGAGGAGGTGTAGATCAGTTTGTTGCTGGAGCTGGAAGAGAAGAAACAGTTGTGATAAGAACAAAAGCTGTGTCTCTGCTCAGCGTGTCCAACGCGCATGAATATCTGATATATTCTATATATATTCTATAATATATATATTATATATCAGATATATAATATATATATTATTGAATATATATTATAGATAATATATATATAATATATATATATATATTAAAGAATATATATTATAGAATATATATTATATAGAATATATTATTTATAGAATATATATCAGATATATGTCACCGTTTCTTTACACTTTTTCATATGAAATAAAATAAATAAATAACAACAGAGACAGTTTGTTATTTCTGGCTGCCTGAACAGTAAACAGTTTCGTTTTATTTACAGGAACTTAAAGCATGTGTGTGACCACGGTGTCCGAGGACTACAGAGTCCAGGTTTGACAGAGCGGGCGCTGTGTGTCCACCAGAGAGGAGCCTTCTGGATTACATGATCTTTGTCATAAAACAGCTGTGGAAGAAACCTGCTGTCACACAGCTCCGGGACGATCAGGGGTCACATGGACCACGAAGACGGGAAACTATAAAGGCTACTCAACCCGTATGATGACGCTTTCCAAGTCACGGACCGGGTATTAAGGAAGGGTATAGGGGGGCCTGGGGTTCTGCCAGTGGTCTACAGATCACTACTGCACACGGTTTTTGCTAAGGGTGACTTCCAGACTGAGGTTACAGTCTCAGACACCAGGTCTGAGAACAGACACCAGGTCTGAGGCATTTCCACTTGATCTCAGAGCCTGACATTGAATAGAACATTTTGAGAGATGTATTTGCTGCAGATCCAAACGCTACACGCCCATAATCTAATACTAATACTTGTTGATCCTGTAAATTGTTGTTAATGCCGTTTAACTCTTTCATCAAACTACAATCCTAAAATCTTAAATTGTTTCACTCTCTCTTCATTACTGCCAGTTATTTTCCTTGTAAAGAACACTGTCTTTGTTTTGTCTACTGAAAATTTAAAAAGAACAGCCTCTTGTAGTTTATTCACAATAAATTCCAAACTGCCTCATCATCCGCAAAAAGAGAAAATCCCCCCTCTCATTCTCCAAATTCAGAAAAACATAAGTTATCATTACAGAAAACAACAAAGGACTCACTAAAGTTCCTTGAGGTTCCCTATTCTTACTTGAAACGATCTTCCATATAAAAGGCCTTGATCTACCTGTGCATCCAGCCTTTAACCCCTAATTTACTCAGTTTAACTAATAATCCTTCCTTCCACATCACATCATCAGCCTTCTCTCCATCACAAAATAGGCTTTCCCTATTAACCCGTGCTTTCCTTAATGCATGCTCTAAACAAAAAGCAGGGTCCAGGGTCCTGCCTCTTCTGAATCCACTCTGATATCTTGGCATTTACTGTTCTCTGCATCATGTTGCACACACTGGATGCAGCAGCAGGCCTGTAATTCCCTGGCTTTGTGCAGTCTCTTCCTGGCTCACCTATCAGAACTACAACAGCTTGCTTCCAGATTTGTGGTAATTTTCCTTTCTCCTAAACTTTATTATGTAGTTCCAGTAAAGATGTTTTACCACAATGTGACATATCTGATCTTTTCCTGAGAGCATGACTCACTTCTGCCTTTGTGAATGGTGTATTTGTTAAATCACTGGTATCTTCATTTTCCTGTAGTAGTTCCTTATTGTATCTATTGTAGCTTCCCTTCCTCTTCACTAATACGATCAGAGCCATGAGCTTTAACCTCTGTCACAGCTGGAGTCCCTTTGTTAATTAACACTGGACAGCAATACTCTCTTCAATCGCGTTCATTCTTTTTATCATTCCCCATATTTTAGTGATTTCCGTTACAAAATGTCCTCCAGAAGACCTTCTGCGCACAGTTTATGGTTTTCCTGACATTAGCTTGCACTTCTCGGGTCTAAACACAAACATTAAATCGGATTTGAGTCCACTCACCGTCTCAAACCGACTCCTGCCGCTGCACGCGGGGCGGAAGGCTCCTGCTTGTTTACTTCCTGTTTCCTAGCAGCGCATGCGCAGGGCAGCCTCAAAGAGCAGGCGGTGAGCACAGATGTCTCACTCTGACTGAGTTTCCTGATCCCGTTCAGACACGATGTTCTCTGTTCTTCAGCTGCAGGGCTGAAAGGGAACTAAGTACTTTTACTTAAGTACAATTATAAGGTATTTTACTTTACTTGAGTATTTCCATGTCATGCTCCTGTGTACTTCCACTGCACAACATTTATCTGACAGTTTAAATATTCTGCAGATTATTTTTGTTCTGTCTTCTTTTATTTCCTTAAAGTTTTATTTCTTATCAGATGTGTGTGTGTGTGTGTGTGTGTGTGTGTGTGTGTGTGTGTGTGTGTGTGTGTGTGATCACACATGAATCTATCCTGTAATATAGATGACAGAAATTTAGAAGTACAGATGTGGCAGCTGTAACTCCACACTGGTTCTCTTTCATTTGAGGTTGCAGATTTACATAAAAACTCAAAGTTCAGTTTGTGTTCATAACAAATTCAACTTGGATGCTTTTTAGATGTTTGCAGTTTTTTGTGTCTGTGAAAGAAAGTATTAAAAAGTTCTAAAATCAAAACAGGACTCTGTGTTTGTTAGTTATCACAGATTCATTTACAGGACAGAAGTAAAGGTGAGGAGAGCACAGGGGCCCCAGGACCTGGTTCAGGTCTGGATCATTTCAGTTGAGTTGAGTCCTGTGCAGACATCAGGAGAATTCTACAGGTTAACACACAGTTTCTCAACATGAGGTCCAGGACCCTGAGGGGTCACCTGATAAACCTGATTTTAAACAAAGATCAACATGTTAAACATCAAAATGTGTCGTCATATCTTCATATTTCACCTCTCACGGCTCTTTTCCACCACAAGAACTTATCGACATGAAACCTGGAGCTTCTCAGAACCTGGACCTGGAAGAACCTGGGAGGTCTAGGTTCTTGGTTCACTGTGTTTTACAAACAAAACGTTTCAGGTTTCAGGTCACATTATGGAGACACCGAGGATGTGTAGCAGAGTTCAGAGTGGAGATGGTTCACATTTTCTTTTGCATGCAGTGACTTTGAAACATCAGAAATCAACAGAAGAAATTATTTCTCAGCTTTTTCTTTTCTTCAAGAGAAAATAAAATATAGCGATGCAGCATTTGGTCGCTGCTCTGCTACTGAGTGGAGAAAATATGTCACTACTGGAAATGTGACATGATTTAGAAAATACCAACGCTACCTGAACGTTACTGGGAAACACTATTCAACTTTCAACGCTCAGTTGTTGTAAATCACTGGTTTCAGACTGAGGAGGTGAAATGTACGGCCCCAAAAAAATCCCATGTAAGGATTTTGTAGGACAGTTTGATTCATGAAAACGTCACCAAACAGTAAAAAGACAAATTTCACACTGCAGAGCTTCAAGATAACCGATATCATGGTGTTAATAACACAGCTGTTAATGACGTGTCATCAGAGCAGAGCTGCACTGTGACAGAAAGAAAGAGAGAGACGAGGATTGAACATAAAAAACATCTTTCTAAAGCAAGGCGGCCGATGACTAATATTAGAGGAGGTTAAGGGGGCGTGAGAGTCACAGAGATATTAGACATCATGATATATTATAGTCTGTAAGGGTAAACTGCCAGGTGTTATAACAGCAGATGATGCTGGAAATATGCCAATAAAAATCCTAAAATTAAAAAAAGAAAAATGTTGGCGAAACTCCCAGGAAGCTGGCAGCCATGATGGTGATGAAATGGACAACAGATGATTAATTTTGAATTAAATGAATGTATTTTATATTAGTTGATTTCTGTAACAAAGGCTATTGAAACTATTTAATTTAGACATTTAGACATTATGATTGACTGTCTGTACGACACGTCTGGACTCATGACAAGTGGTTCTTGCATGAGGCCGATTGCGTGAATCCTTGAGGTCTAACAAACCAGTTGACTGAATTTCTTTCCTCATGAAACATTAGTAAAGATGACTTTCAAGATGTTTAAAATCCTGCATTTTTTTGTCCATATTTGCCAGCTAACAGTCTTCTTCTTCGCTGCCTTGAATAATGTGAAACTAGTAGCAGAATGTGTATTGCCGCTCGTGCAAAACAAGGACCCACTCAAACATTGATTCGGAGCACTACGAGTGGTCACAAACTCCACAGGGAACCTTTAACTACTGGGGCCAGGAGCACTTCAGGTCCCAAAAACAAACTTGAAGACCAGCAAAAGTTGAGAAACTACAGTAGGAACACATTCAGCTGGTATTAGGTCAGACCTTCAGGATGTGTTTATTATAATCACTTTCAGTTGGCTGTTTGGAGTCAACATGCAGAAGCGTCATCAGGGTTTCCACATCAGCACAGTCTGGATTCTGGTTTCAGTCTGAATCCTGCAGCCAGACTGATTCACAAAAACATCCAAAATATCCTGATGACAAGATTCAAACTCTGTTACACAGTCTGACACTTAGAAACAGTACAGTACTCAGTAAAACCCTGTCCCTGTGGAGCTTTGAAGATCCCTTTCAGACTCTGCTCTTCATCAGTGATGATGATGATGATGATGGGGGGAGGGGCCAGCTGCGTGTGTGTTAATGTGCGAGTTGTGGTCATCCTCAGTGTGTGTCAGCAGCAGCAAGGCTCTCTGCTCGTCCATCCTCCTGGACTGAACTCTCTGAATCAAACTGAAGAAATCCTCCTGACCTTCAGGAACCAAACCAACCACATCATCCAGATCAGGAAGGGAGCACCTCTGGTCCTCCATCCTGTCAGACTATAGACAGACAGACAGTGAGACAGGCAGATGGAGAGTAAGACAGACAGGAAAAGGCAGACCAGTGAAATCCCATGAAATGTTTGTGATTGTCTCCAGACCTTGTCCTTCAACACCTGTCCACCAGTCTCTTGATCCTGATCCTCCATGCACACTGTTCCTCAGTTGCTTACTGAACCACCTGTCCTTTGTTCCCTCCTTAAGCCTAAAGCCAGTTAAACCAGTATGTATATACTGGGCAGTTCACTCATCTGCCAGATTGTCAATGTTACCAGACAGCTGTTGGGTCCAGAAGTTCCTGCATGAAAGTTACCCTGTCCTTGCCATTACCTTGTTCCTACCTGTACCCTGTTTCTGTCTGTCCCATTCCCACTTGTACCCTGTCTTACATATTCCTTTACCGTGTTCCTGCCTGTTCCCACCTGTACCCTGTGTCCTGGTGGTTGATGGCTGGTTCCAGGGTACAGCTATCCTGAAAGAGATACCCTGTACCTAAAGAGGTATCATGCACAGTACCCTGTGCCCTGGTTTGTAAACTTGTCTGTTGCCTACTGTGACCTTCTGCCTGTGATCTGCCTTCCTGCCTCTCCTCTCTCAGACTTGTTTACCTGTTCATATTGTCTTCATGTTGCCAACTGAATGCCTGTTCAAGGAAAATCCCTTCAATTCAACCTGTGTCTTTATTTGGTTCCTCTTCCCAGTTGCATGTTCCTGAACTGTGACAATCACAGGCTCTATCACGTGGCATATTCAGGAGTAGCAGGAGAAGGACCCAAATGCAGACAGCGTAGGCAGATAGGAACTGTTCCACAGGTTTATTTACTTACTGACAGGTACAGGTAAGCAGACAACAGGTGAATAAACAGGTGAGTCCAGGTTTGGGAGACAGCAGGAGCACAAAGAAAACATCCAACACAGGACATGAAACTAAGCACAAGGAACACAGACTCATCCAACATAGGCACACAGAACAGTGAACAATGAACCGACATAGAACAAAGGACAGGGACCAGTATAAATAAGAGGCTAACGAGGGAATTAGGGGCAGGTGTGTAATGGGGAACAGATGAAGAATCAAGGACAGAGACACGAGGGCAGGAACACACTGGAAACAAGAGACAAGACTTCAAAATTAAACAGGAAACCACACAAAGACTAGGGGACGTGACGTGACACTTTGGCCAACATCTCTGCTTCAAACCACAAGCTGTTTGTTTATTGAACTCTGGGAACCCCCCCATCCCCACCTCTCACCACTGACTGACAGTCTGCAGTGCCCTCACACTGTAAAAAAGACTAAGTGAAGTGTAGTTTAAATTGACAGCACCCAGATGATTTTCACCTCATTTCAACCTCTAAATGTTTGATGCAGTAAAGACAAACATCAGTAGGCCTATAGTGTCATTATATTTTCCCCCTAAAAACATGTTGGTACCTGGTAGTGTATGAGCATGTAGTAGAAGTCCAGACTAGGCAGGCTGGGCTGGTCAGGGCTACAGGCCCCACAAAGAGTAGCTGGTCCTGGGTCAGGCAGCAGGCTAAGGCTGGCTCTCTGGTCCTCCAGTCTCTGACCCTGACACTCCAGAATCAGGTCCAACAAGGCCTCTGGCTCCTCCTGCTGGCTGCTCCTATGCTACAACAACAGCACAGGGACCAGCCGTGGGTTATTAAACATGATTCAAGTTCTCACAGACAATGAGAACTTGAATCATCAGTACAAAAGATGAACAACTGTGTTAGAAAATATCTGGTTGTTTGATAAAAAGTCAAAGCTACAACCACTCCCAAGGTGCATTTCACTAACAAACAGCCAATCACAGAGCTTCACAATCTGTTGTCACATTCAGCACTTTGAACCAGTTCACTTTCACATTCTGGATCAATATGGGAAGAATTCAACAGGTTTTATGGCAGCAGAAGGTGACAGTTACCTTGTTCCTGGAAGAAGTGGTTCTGGTCCTGGAGCTCAGAACAGAGCCGAAGCTCTGACCCCAGGGCTTGGTTGAGCTGCCTTCAGGACCAGAACCTGAAACAGTAGTCACAAGACCTCCAAAGGTCCTGAGAGTCCTGAGGGGTGAGGTGGAGGCTGAGGTCCTGCTGCTGGGTACAGGCTGGGGAACAGCACTGGTGTTGTTGTGACTGTGGCATCCTGGTCTGGCCTCCAGACTGCCATTATGGTGGGGGGGTGGAGAGCGTTTGGGTGCAGTCCCCCCAATCCTCCCATTCTGATTAGAAGGTGAAGACAAGGAGGGAGGAGGTAAACCTGAGAGTTTTTTCTCAGCCATGATAGAGGTGTGGAGGTATGGGCGGGGCTAAGATTACTGTTCTCATCAGTGGGAGGAGCTAAACCTGGGCAGAAGGAGAGTAGAGCAAGAAGTGAGACACAGATCCACATGGAGAACCATGTTACCTTACAGAATCAGGTAACATCAGATTCTTTCCTGGATCATGGCAAGTGGTAGTAAACAAAGCAGATAAATCTTCTAAAAGTTCTCAGTAACTACTAAATAGTGATTCACTAAATCAGGTTGCACCTTACAACTTCAGAAACGTCTCAGCTAGTAAAAAGCATGTTCTGTAGCGCTGTCCAATCAGGAGCTATCAACTATGTAAACAGGAAGTCACTGTAGCATCACAAACTAGCATAACTTCCAAACATTACAGTTTTAGAGACTAAATGATGAATTAAACTGAACTGCCAATCCTTTCTATGTAAATGTTGGTATTGTTATTTTTCATTTATACATACATGAAGAAATATTTGTGTTTCAGAGTTTTCATGCAGTTTAAAATGAGTTGGAAATATCAAAACATGCTAACCTAAGTTAGCATAGCGTTGTGTAATTTGAGGAAGGTTTTTAAACTGCATCTTTTCAGTTAGCTACACACAAACAGCTGCTGCAGCTGACGGCTGGGTTGGAGGTTGTGGATTTATTCGACTTATATTTGGGATGTGTGCAAATACAATATGTCAGACATGGAAGATCTCTGTGACATGAGGAGATGTCCACTCTGTTAACTGAAACTGGCAGTAGGGTGAGAATAAAACCTCACAGTGTGTGAGAATGAGACTAAAACCAAATTAACAACATGTGAGAAATGTGAAGTTAACATCAAACTGGATATAAAGCAGTCTGGTTTCACTGAGTCCAAGTAGACTGGCTCTGGTCTGCTTTCATTAAGCTTCAGCACAAGTAGGTCAACAACAACACAAAACCACAGAGTGTCTAATCACATTTACAACACAAAGGACACACACACACACACACACACACACAAATGCTTTAATGAACAGTGACACTGCGTTCGTCTCCTTCAAAGCTTCATTCAGTAAAATAGTCTTCAGCACCACCTAGTGGCCATCAGAGGAAACTACACACAGTCAGTTACTGTGGAACCACACAGACAGAAGCTCAGAAGGTCCAAAGTTTAACACCAAAATCCAAAAATAAATACTCCAAAAGTATGTTTCCTAACAAATATTCAGTTTTTAAAGTTGTGGTTCCAATTCACAACTAAAACTCTGATGAAGACAATCAACAGCTGACGGGGCAGAACGTTTGAATAAACTCTGTTTAAATAAACAGTTTAAATAAAGTTTTACTTCACCTCAACATCATAAAGTTTTCTTCAACTTTCTCTCCTCGTTTCCCTCGCTTCACTTCTTTCCTCCTTCTTCTGTTTCAGTTCTTCACTCTTTTAGTCTCGTTTCTCCACCGAGTGAGGTCTCTCTGTCGGCTGGTCCACACACACACACACACACACACACACACACACACACACACACACACTGACACGCAACACACACACACAATGAAAGAAAAAGAGAGAGAGGACAAACTCCCCGCCTGGGCTTACATCATGGTTGCTATAGCAACCAAAGAGAGGCTTCCAAATCCTGCCTCCCAAACACACACACACACATTCCTGCGTTGTTGAGATCCATTCATTTGAACCCAGAGAATTCTGCTCTTTTGCTGTGGGCCTCACACACACACACGCACGCACGCACGCACTCACACACACACACACACACACACACACACACACACACACACACAGACACACACACACACACACACACACACACACTCACGCACACACACACACACACGGTGTTTAACATGATGAGTCTCTCTCACGTCAGAATCAGAAATTAACGGACTGTTTCCCTGCAGCTCAGTGATTTCTGTATTTTATGTTCTGTTTGTGTCTAATAATAAAATCTATAATAAAATCTTTTTAGCCCATGTTTCTATTAACATTAATGTTCCCCATTTTACTGCTTCGATCTTGTTCTGCAGGCTTATCATCTTATATTCTGTTAGTGTCCAGGACAACAGGTGAAAAACTGCAACAATTATTAAAGTCCCTGTTAAATAAACCAATAGATCAGTTCCAGAATAAACTGATCTACTGAGCAGACTGCTGTGCTGTTTTACGTCAGAATGAACTCTCACATCACAATCCTCTGCACAGTTCTTAAAATCTGCACGTCAAATACATTCATAAATATGCAGAAACATTCAGAGGTGGTTCTCAGGTCTGTGGTTCTGTGTGTGATTCTGTGTGTTGTTCTGTCTATGGTTCTGTCTGTGATTCTGTCTGTAGTCTGTCTGAAGTTCTGTCTGTAATCTGTCTGTGGTTCTGTGTGTTGTTCTGTCTGTGGTTCTATCTGTAAGCTGTCTGTAGTTCTGTCATTTGTTCTGTCATTTGTTCTGTCTGTGATTCTGTCTGTAATTTATCTGTGGTTATGTCTGTTGTTCTGTCTGTTGTTCTGTCTGTGGTTCTGTCTGTTGTTCTGTCTATGGTTCTCTCTGTGATTCTGTCTGTGGTTCTGTCTATGGTTCTGTCTGTGGTTCTGTCTGTGGTTCTGTTTGCAGTCTGTCTGTGGTTCTGTCTGTGGTCTGTCTGTAGTTCTGTCTGTAATCTGTCTGTGGTTCAGTCTGTGGTTCTGTCTGTGGTTCTGTTTGCAGTCTGTCTGTGGTTCTGTCTGTGGTTCTGTCTGTAGTCTGTCTGTGGTTCTGTCTGTGGTTCTGTCTGTAGTTCTGTCTGTAATCTGTCTGTGGTTCTGTTTGCAGTCTGTCTGTGGTTCTGTCAGTAGTTCTCTTCTCTGCCACAAGGTGTCACTGTGATGATGTCATCCAGTCTGTGTGATCAGCAGCTCGTTAGCCTCACTGGCACAAAAACAACATGAATAAAAACAGACATTACCACGGCAATGGCTCCAGCCACCTGATGCTGCTGTCAATCATTACGACATCATCACTCTGCTCCCAAACTGCTGCAAGGACGGACGGACGGACAGTGAAAAGGACCACAGAAAACATAAGAAGAAGAAGAAGAAGAAGAAGAAGAAGCAGCTGATGATGAGCAGCAGAGAAGTGAAGGAGTACCTGTCTCACCATTACCTCCCTCAGCTGCTGGAGGTGAGACAGTTTTCTCTTTATTTCAAAAACAGGATTTGTTCAGTTTCTTGTTAAAATGTTCTGGAAAACAGAATCATTGGTTATCTAGTAATAAAAACATCATAATAACATGATATCAACATAAAAGGTATTAGTACTACCTGAAGTACCTCCCGTAGTATTAGTTTTAGTACTAAAGTCAGACACGATGGACACCACCGGGTTGTCAGCCCATCGCTAATTTAACTCTTCGTTCAGGGTGGCGCCGCAGAGCTGAAGGGGGGGCAAAGATGCTGCAGGAGGTGAATCTAAGCTTTATTAACAGAAGATCAGCTACACAATGAAATGTGAAAACAGTAAGAGCACCAGTCACATAAAGATCAAACAAATAGATACACTATAGTGAAATATAACACTATACACATATATCAAAATGAGCATTTGTGTGTATACAGAAGTATAGCACAGAATGGTAAGTTTCAGTCCTGGTACAATAACAACAGTCATGGTTGATATGGAGTGTTTGTGTTCCTGAGTTGAAATCCTGATGGTCTGGTTGCTCCTGTATCGTCTGCCACACAGTAGACCTCCTCCTCCTCAGAGTCCTGACTGATTCAGACCTGAACCCAAAGACATGAAACTCATGTTGAATCATTCAGTGACACTTCCACTTCCCGAGGAGATCATC
This sequence comes from Maccullochella peelii, assembly GCA_002120245.1. Classification (NCBI taxonomy): domain Eukaryota; kingdom Metazoa; phylum Chordata; class Actinopteri; order Centrarchiformes; family Percichthyidae; genus Maccullochella; species Maccullochella peelii. The sequence goes on from LKNJ01003507.1 coordinate 39,854, forward strand.
ATCTCTGATCCATCCAGAACAAACGTCCAGAAAGAACAAAGAGGCTGCAGAAGTAGTTTTGGACTTCTCTTCAGTATCACAGTGATCCAGTGGTGCCGTCTGTGCATCCATGTTACACTGCAGCCAGGAGCTGCTGATGGAGACACTCTGACTACACATATGGATCACTGACCAGAGCTGGGGATGTTACAATCAGACCCCCTCCCCTATGAGGTTGGTTTTAGCATACAGACATGATGGGCAGTTGGTTGCCATGGTAACATTACTTAACATGATATAAATGGACAGGGCAAGAGACCTACAGAGCAACAGAGAGAGAGAAAGAGAGAGCATCTTATCCTGTCAAGTAATCAGCTGTTCACTCTGATTCATAACACAGACAGAAAATTACCATTTCATTCTAATTATGGAGCCTGTCTGATGCTGAGTGGCTCTCAGACAGACAGTTAGACAGACAGTCAGATGCCTTCTTTGAGTCAAGGTGTCATAATAAGTAAGTAAGTAAAACTTTAGCACTTTCCAAAACCAGGGTTCTTCACAGGGTTCTTCACAGTTACAAAACGATCATAAAAGCATTTGAACAAATAAAAACAACAAACAGAAGCAGAAATAGTTAAAGAGATCAGAACAAACCAGAGCAAGACATAAATGACCTTTGACAATCAAAAGATTTCCAGAGGAGATTTAAAACACTCAACAGAGTTTGCTGATCAGACCATCAGAGGGACACTGATGCATAATCCAGGAGCCAGGACCCAAACCCAAGTTACAAAGTGCTTCATACAAATCAGCAAATAAAAATCAACAAAATATGAAATCATGAAATTTTATGATAAAACTGATTAAAAACAATTCCAGTTGTGTAAAATAAAAAATATGTAATTAAAAAGACAAAACAAATAAAATAAATAATTTAAAAGATGTTACTGCCTCACACAACCTGATTTCCTCATATGAGCTATTTCTGTCCCTTTTCATGTGAACAGCTGAGGTCAACACTCTGAATGTCTTCAGGAGAGAACATGTGACAAGTTACCTGAATGTTAAAAGCATATCTCATGGTGGAGAACACAAAGACATGCAGAGTTGTTGGAGACAGATCATACTGAACACTTCAATCTGTGTCTCAGAGTTTGTTAACAGGTCTTCTGTATCATCATCCTGAGGACCCCGTCAGCTTCCTGCAGAGCTGCCTGATCACAGCCAGACAGCTGTGGGGTCCTGAGGCTGTCACCTGGGACACCTTCATCCACCTGGAGAGACAACAGCTGAGCCTCAGACACCCCAAAACAACACATGTACCACCCAGAACAACATCTAGACCCCCTAAAGCAAAACCTATACCCTCTACAACACCCCCAATACCTCCCAGAACACCATCAGTACCTCCATTAAAACCCCAGATACCCAAAACAACACCCCCAATACTCCAAACAACACCCCCAATACCCCAAGTAACACCCCCAACACTCCAAACAACACCTCCTACGCATCGAATAATACCCCCAACATCCACAGTAGCCCCACTAACACATTCTGGGCCCCAAATCCCCTCCATTAAGCCCAAAACATCTGTCTTACCCCCACTGACACCACGGGTTTCCTCCATCAACAATAAAACACCACCTGGAACCCCTCAAACAGCTCCTGAACTCAAACTCCTTCCCCCAGCTCCTAAACAAAGACCACATTCAGCATAACTTCCTTCCAAATGTGGAGAACTTCTACTTTTCCTTTGCACCGGGTGTCTCACAGCCAGCTTCAGTGATAACAAGAAATAACTCAGAAAACTGCTGGCTAACAAGCTACACCTCAGAGATTTCTTATGAAGTAAAGTCAACGATATCATGGTGCGCCCTGGCTCTCCTGACCTGGTGATGCTTCTTCTCTGCTCCAATGAGACGCTGCGCTGTCGTCTGCAGCAACGAGCCATTCGGCTCGGCCTCCTAGGAGACAATAGCCACGCCCTGCAGAGACGCCTGGAGACGTTTCAGAGAGCCATCGTCTCCATCAGCAGATACTACAGACAGCTACACCTGCTGACACAGGTACACCTGCTGACACAGCTACACCTGTGTTGGTACACCTGTTGACACAGGTACGACAGGTGTGTAGAGAGTAAAGCTTTAATGTCCCCGAGAGGCAAATTGGCTTGCAGACAGCAGTCATTCGTAAATACAACAATACAAATGGCAATCCATACAGTATGCACAATATATACATACCTTCACAAATAAACACGAGTACAGCGGTTAGCGCCAGCGTCACTGTTTAACCATCAATTTTTTCTCTCTTCAGAGTCGGGTGGTAGACCAGAACTAAATGCACGGAGTTATAATCCGAGGAGCCTAGAAGAGTTTTGCGATAGGATTTGTAGGCTCCCCTGATGGTCCGTTAACAAAGGTCCAGCACCTTACCATGTCTCATAGGACAGGTAACATACAGACAAACATGGCTGAGGGACTTAAAATCCCCCATAACAAGGTTAGCTGCGTCAGGGGATGTGCTTGGCAAACACTGCATCGCTCTAGTGATGTGTCCCGGCTCAGGAAATGCAGAATTGGACCCAAATACAGACTTAGCAGACAGCAGGAGGACTTCAGTTTTATTACTGATTTATGGATGAAAATAGCTTACAGGCAGGCAGGTAGACAGGTAGGCAGGTTCAGGTCCGGGTTTGGATGACAGAAGCTCAAAGCAAAAACACAAGACAGCAACATAGCAACATGGACAAACTGACAGGACGGGGACGCTTTCTGGGAGTCAATGTGAGGTCCTCATAAGTGACAAAAACACGTTTCTGTGTATGTAGGTGGATGCAGACAGACATGAGGAGGTGGTATTTGCTGATCTGAGTTCAGTCATCAGAGAGAAACTGCATCTAAAGAATTTGTCAGGTATTGATTGATTAGTTATTGATATGATAATCACAGTACTGTGAGTGTCATTATGCTAGTTCATCTTTATGTATCTCTATGTACACGATACACCGTGTTGCACCGGTGCACCAGCTGTCTGTTATAATCACTGATGATTCTATTGATTGAGACAATAGGAACACTGATTGATTGATTGATTGATTGGTCTGTTTCTGTGTGTCTCCAGATCTTACTGATATCACAGAATGCAGCAGTGCAGTCCTCGCTGTCCCTGTTAACACCAGATCTGTCATTCAATAACACAGCCTTTATTATGAACCAATCAGTGATCTGCCTGTTTATTGACTGTGAAACATCGTGTGTGATGTCACAATGTGTTTTGGTGTTTTCTGTCTAAACTCACACATTTACAGACAACTCTGTCACCATGGTAACCAAGTCACGGACACAGCAAACATGGCTCCTCCGATCAGGAACCAGCAAGAGTGAGGTCAAAGTGTGAGAACGATGTAATATCCTGATGTCATCAGTATAAAGTAAACGTGATCATGTTGTGTGTAATAATCAAACGATGAGATGATCAATATCTTCTGATTGGTGAAACCTATAAGTTCAGTGTTAAAGTGCTGTAATATTACAACTTTATTCTCATGACGATACAACATGTGGAGTAGTTTTATTCAGCAGCTGGGACATGACATCACTGTTATTTACAGAGTGAAGGACATGCTGAGCATCATGGGTAATCACTGTCCCTATCACCGCAGGGAATGTTCCCATATCTGACACCTCAGCAGATAAAGAGACTGGAATAGACTAAAGAGAGACAGGCAGAGAGACAGGCAGAGAGAGAGTTGAACCCCCAGTAAAGATTGTCCTTCTATATTTTCGGTGAAGTTTGGGGCCCATTAATTAAACAGGAGCACTGGGACTCAAACCCAGGAGAAAATGTACATCTGGAGTTCTGTAAAACATTCAGAGCTGGGCCAGTCCCCCCTTCATTCAGATTAAAAAAGATTTTGGAACCAACACTCTGATCCAGATCCACACTTAGAACAGCACAGCTATCTGAGCCCAGATACAAACAGCTGGAATCATGTCCATAATGTCAAAGTGAAGAATTCCCAATTCACAAGTAGAACAAGTAGACAGAGATTATAAACTCAGACAGAAATCCAGTCAATAAATAAACTCATTCACTGGACAGAGAATTTCCATCAGCCCAAATAATTTAACCTGCACGTCACAAAGCAAGAACTATTTACTACTTACTATGTAAGATACTTTTTTTTTCTTCCATCTTATTGTTTATATGCGATATGTACGTTTGATCCAAAATGTCATGCCAACAAAGAGAGACAGACAGAGAGATTTAGCTATTTTCTAGATTTTTATGAATTGTACCTTTTTATTTTATTTTATTTTATTCTTCTTATTATTATTATTGTTTTAATCTCATTATTACTTGACGCTTTGGCAATATTGTCACTGTTACGTTCATGCCAATAAATCTAATTGAATTTAATTTAATTTAATTGAAATTGAGAGACAGAGAGACAGACAGAGAGAGAGAGAGAGAGAGAGAGAGAGAGACAGAAACACACCCTTCCTGGTTCAGTTTCTTCTGGAAGCTTCTTATCTTCTCTTTAAGGGTTTCTATTCCAGTTTTCTTCCATCTTTGGTCAGCTGCTTTCTCCTCTCTCTCTCTCTGTCATTCTCTTCTGCCTCGCTTGCCCCACCTCCGGCTGGTATAAAATGCCGACACCATCGCCTCCGTCCGTCCTCTCTGCAGCATGGCTCCAAAGAAAGTGGAACCCAAGAAGATGGAGGTGAAGAAGGTGGAGGCGAAGAAGGAGGAGCCTCCTCCACCTCCCAAACCTGCAGAGCCGGAGTCCAAACCCCCTGAGGTGGATCTGAAGAGCATCGTGGTGGAGTTCACCCCGGACCAGATCGAAGAGTTCAGAGACGCCTTCACGCTGTTTGACGAGACGGCCACAGGTGAGATGAAGATCACCTTCGCTCAGTGCGGAGACGTCATGCGAGCGCTCGGCCACAACCCCACCAACGAAGAGGTGCTGAAGGTGCTGGGGAGGCCGAAGGCGGAGGAGCTGCATGTCAAGCTGCTGGACTTTGACAGCTTCCTGCCCATGCTGCAGCACGTGGCACGTTCCAAGGAGCAGGGCACCTTCGAGGACTTCGTAGAGGGTCTGAGGGTGTTTGACAAGGAGGGCAACGGCACGGTGATGGGAGCAGAGCTCCGCCACGTCCTCTCCACGCTGGGAGAGAAGATGACGGAGGACGAGGTGGACCGGCTGATGATGGGACAGGAGGACGCCAACGGACACATCAACTACACCGAGTTCGTCAAACACATCCTGGCAGGGTAGAAAACCCTGATGGGTTCTTCTTCTTCTGATGGACTGAGGTTCTGTCTGTCTGGATTACATGTATGTTTCCACTCTCTGTCTCTCTAATAAAACATCTTCAGTCCTTCTCAGTGTTTGTCCTTCAAAGACAGACTCTTTGTGAACAATGGGTTATTAATTAAAAGAGCTCTGGATGAACTGATCACATTTCTTTATGCTTCTGATCCAAAGGACAGATGTCACCAGATGTCCCAAATTTACATATGTCTGATTAACTCTGCATCGCAGGTTTAATTTGGTCTAATATCTAACACTTAGGGTCAGTGTGACACACTTCATATTCAGAGTCCACTAAATACTATGTCCTTTATTTATCCCTCTTCAAATTAAATTGTTTCACTCTGTTGTTGTTTTTCATCACACACACCCACACACACACACACACAGGAAGAGTTCTAGTTAATCATCACTGATGAAGAGCATAAACAGGTGCTGCTCAGACGCAGACACACAAGTATAAACGGTATGACTGAAAATGTTGGCTCAGAGGACCCCAGCAGAGGGCGCCCTCAGACCACAACAGGTCATCAAAACAAAGTCACAGAAGAAAAGTGAGGATGAACTTCAACAGTTCATGGTGCTGAAAAGAAGCCTAATAAATTGAATAACACAGGTGAATGATATAATTTGGCCTATTTTAACAGAACATTCATAGTTTCAATCAAGTTAAATGAGGCAGGTGTCCGTCTGCGTGTGGAGAACCAATCAATAACCTCTGCAGTCTCGTAGTGAAACACCATGATCACCCTTACGAGGACAAACTCACTGATGGAAACAATGACGTCTGAACTCGAGAGAAACAATCCTAAAACTGGTTTACAGAAAAGATATTCTTCATGAATTAAAAGAAACAAACAAAATATATTGATTTAAAAAATAACTACTGCTGACGCTAATACAAACAGTGATTGATCAGGTCAGACACAGCACTGAGTGAGTGTGTAATGCTGTTCAAGGCTGTAATATTTCCTTTTATATGACTGTGTAACTGGTTTTAAAGCATTTGTGTACAATAAAGCCTGCTACCTTATAAAAGGGTTATTTTGTATATGACAGATCAGTCAGTTTAGTGCGCGGCTCGAACACTGTGATTTTCCTGACTACACTTTACATCCATTAAACTGACACTGATAAAAACAAACAGCTGGGAAACAGCTTAGTGCATTTTAGACCAGTTCTGTGGCTTCTGGCTCTTTACCTCACTATTTGCATTTTAGAGACTTTCTACTTTTTCTCTACTTTCTACTGTTGTAGTCAGTAATACTAAACTACACACTGACTAAATGCTGCACTGGGAAAACTTAAAGGGGGTGGAATCACCTGCTGTTACCTTATTATAGATGTTTTTTGTCAGGTCAATGCAATGTCAGATTATATATTCATTAAAAAAATGAATATCTGACATGAAAGAAGGAAAAATGTGTAAACTCATACCACCTGCTGGTTTTCAGTTTTCCTGTTGGAGGACAGTGACGCCAAGGCTGCTGCAAATAAAACTAAAGAAGAAGAAGCAGCAGCAACAACATCATTATCAACATCATTTATTTTAAAACAGTTTCCATCAGACTGTTACAGTAACAACGGTTTAAGTACACGCCTCTAATAATACACATATACTTCACTAACTTCAGTTAGAGTTTGCACTAAGAAACTAGTCGGTCAGAAAAACAAGAGACAAGAGTCGTTATTTCTTTTCCAAAAATCAGAGTCCTGATGTTCAGACATCAGATGTTTGGGTCGTCTGCTGGTTCTACTCAGGGTTTTAGGGCATAAATGTAAAATGTGAATAAAAACAAACCTCTTATTTTTCAAAGCTGGACATTCTGTGTGATGACGTCAAGTACAGTGATGTCATACTGAAATATAAGCCATGCTAGCAGCTCTGTGAGGCTTGAGCTAAATGCTAACATCAAAATGCCAACATGTTCACTATGGCAATGCTAACATGCTGATGTTTAGCAGGTATAATGTTCACCATGTTCACCATCTTAGTTTAGCGTGTTAGCATGCTAACATTAGCTAGTTAGCAATAAACACAGAGTGCAGCTGATGCAGGTATTTGGTCATAAACCAAAGTGTTGGACACATTAACATGTTGACCTGATGGTGGCGCTAGATGAAGAGTCAAAGGATCAATAAAGTTATTACAGTTCATCCTGAGGGGAACATGAACGATGAACCACATTTTGTGCCAATCCACCACGTAGATATTTCAGTCTGGACCAAAGTGGGGAACTAACATTTCCATCCAGCATTGCTGCTAACACGGCTAAAAAGTAACTCTTAAAACTCAACAGTGACAACTTAAAACACTTTTTAGGTTCCATGATCAGTAACAGAACATTTCTGGGTGATAATTTAATATTCTGATTTATGTTTACTCCACATGAAGCTCCTCATGTTAAAATAAATAAGTTAAAATGTGACTAAAATCTGAAACAGTTTTGAACAGATCTTGTTTGAGTAACATTTGACTCAATGGGCTAAAGCTAAGTTTTTATGAAGTGATTATTCAAAGAATACTAAAGTGATTCAATGTGTCTATAAAAAAAGTAGCTGTTGTTGTGAGAGACAAAATAAAAACAGATCAGTCCTAATCTGAGCAGCAGAGGTGGAGATATCCTGACTTTTAGTCCCAAAACACTGGATAGTTTCTTTTCATTGGTTGGCTCTTCTGACTGAAACCTGCCGCTGTCGCCTCCTCACTCATGATTGGCCAACAGGTACAGCCCCAGCTCCACTGTAATTGGCCGACTCTGTGGCTGTTTGCTTGCCCTGATTGGCCAGCTGAGCGTAGAGGTGGGACCTGAGGAATCGTGGGTAACTGTCAGTCACCATTAACCCGAAAATCTGATCCTGGGCCAGCTGGAAGGAGGCGGGGTTAACGCCAAGATGCAGGCTCTGACTTGTGGATTCTCTGACAGATGAGTCCACGTTGACCTGGAGAGAAAGTGCAGCAACGTCACGTGACCAATCATTAGACAATTCATAGGACAGACAGACAGACAGACGGTACCTGTCTTGCTGCACTGATAGAAATGAACTCATCGTAGATTTTCGCAGCTCTGGTAGCCATTTTGCTTAGGGGGTGTGTCCTCTTGAATCCCTCCACAGCCAACCAGAAGTCTAGGTTCTCCTCGCTGAACTCTGACCGCAGGAAGTGACGGAACACCGCCAGACCATCTAACCAATAGGAAGAGAGCAAGAACACTGTTCAACCAATAGAGACAGACTGTCATCCTGTAAGCTCATCCCCTCACGGATTATTAGTTGAACACAGAGACAAACAGGAAGTTGTGTGTCTTACATTGATTGGTCAGCAGACCTTCCAGACTCTCCGCCCACCTCAGCACTTCCTTTGTAGACGGTCTGAAAAACAAAACAAATGCATCAAACAGAACCAGAAAGAACAAACTGGACTGATCTAAAAACTATTAGGACCCAGTTGGAACCAGCTGGGAACTGTTGGAATGAGTAGGAACCATTAGGAATTTGTTGGAACCAGTTGGGACCAGTAGGAATTTGTTAGACCCATCTGAAACCGGTAGGAGCCAGTTGGAACCAGCTGGAAACCGTTGGAATGAGTAGGAACCAAATGTGACCAGTAGGACCAAGTTGGAACTAGTAGGAAGAAGTAGACACCAGTTGGAACCAGCTAAAATGAGTCAGAACCAGATGGAACTAGCTGGAACCAGTAGAACTGTGTTGGAACCAGTAGGGCAGTGTTGGATCAGTAGGCACAAGCACCCAGTACAAACCAAGTGCAACCAGTCCTCACTTCTTCAAATGTCTGTTTGAGGGTTCAGACTTGGTTTTAGGGTTCAGGTTAAGATCAGGTTTAGGTTCAGATTGTATTTGTATTGTTAGGATTAGAGATTAGGGCTCCTACCTGTTGTTTCTCAGAGCTTTCTCCAAACTGTTACCATGGACACAGGTACTGTTCTTCCGTCGCCGTAGAAACGCCAGGCGGCTCCGAACGTCAGCGGCTCTGAGGAGATGATGATGACGAGTCAGAGCGACAGGAAGTACAGACACACAAAACACAACCTCTGATTCGTAGTCATTGATTAGCTGTATTCCAGCTCAGGCTCTGTCCACTCTGAAATACCAGAAATAATGTTTGAAACTCTTAAACCAAAACATAGCTGCACTAAACTGACCAATGATTGTTAAACAAAGCCATCTTTGGTGTCAATATTTTTCTCTTTGTTCCCTCGTTGTGTCAGGAGAACAAAATGGCCGCCTCCTCATTCTACTGAAAGCTGCTCATTCAACATCAAAGAAGTTTTCTATCTTCATGGTTTGATTAATAGCTGTGCGACCCACTGCTCATGCTGTGTGTGTGTGTGTGTGTGTACATACAGAGACCTGGTCTTCTTCCTCAGCTGAAGGTTTCTGAACTCGGCATCCTGAACAAACAAAACAACAACTGACTGTCAGACTCTGCTTGGTTCCATTAGACCCTAATGTTACTGATCTGTCCTGGTCTGTGCTGCTCTCTGCTAGTCTGTCCTAGTCTCTCTTCTGGTCCTACCTTGGTGCCATTGAGCAGCAGCAGCATGTGGTGTAGAGACCCCCCCTTTTTGGTCAGCTGTTTCCTCAGGGTGCGGATAGAGGGGGGCTGGGGGGCAGAGCCTGTGCCGGGATCGAGTTCAATGTCGAAGGTCATGGGGCGGGTGTGTCGATGGATGGTGCTGTCGGACAGGAAGTGGGGCGATCGAGGTTCCTGCAGTAGAGAACCCTCAGAGAGAGAGCGACGCAGAACTGAACGACAAACATGTAAAGGAAGAGGAAAAAACAACAGCATTATTCTTCAAATGACACTTCATCTGCTTTCAGCATCAACTGACTTTCACTGTTTCCATCTGTTTTTCTTTAACGGAGAATTCATCTGCTCACTTCAACTGACACCTCAACTCCTTTCAGTGCTTCAGTGGCACTTCAAGAGCTTTCAGGTCTCAGATGTATTCAAGCTACCACAACTTCCTGTTTTCAGCGCTTCAGCTGACATCACCAGCAGTGAACACACGAAGCGTGAACAACCAGACTGACCTGCAGGTCTGTAGGTGGAGATAAACTCCTTGGCACCTCCTCCCTCCTCCTCCTCCTCCTCCTCTTCATCTTCATCACTCTCCTCCTCTTCCTTCATGTTGAAGTGGTGGGGGCTGAGCAGGAGGCCCCGTCCCCCTACACCTCCCATGTATTCTGATGTTTCCGAGGCACTCTCCCCCTCCCCTTGCTGTCGCTCTTCCACCTCCTCATCCCGCCTCCTCTTCCTCCTCTCTTCCTCTGCTCCTCCTCTCTCCTTCCAGACCGGACTCCTCAGGGTGGAGGAGGAGGGTGGAGGTTGGGGGAGGAGCTGAGGTGGGGTGATGAAGGTCCTGGAAGGAGGTGAGGAGGAGGTGGTGTATGGGGAGAGAGAGGAAAAGTGGGGAGGAGTGGAGGAGGAGAAGGCAAAGCTGGGGGAATAAGAAGAGGGGGAGGGAGGTCTGAGGGGATCACAGAGGGAGGAGTAGGGGGGGGAGGGGGGGAGCAGTGGAGGATCAGAGGAGGAGTAAGGAGAGGAAGGACGATAGGAGTCAGACTGGCGGAGAGAGAGGAGGCCAAAGTCTGAGGGGAGGTCTGAGAGCTGAGGAGAAGAGGGGAGGAGAGAGGAGGAGGAGGAGAGAGGAGGAGAGAGGAGCAGGAGGGGAGGAGGAGGGAAGAGAGGAGGAGAGGAGGAGAGGAGACTTAACTGTGTTAACGATAAACTGTCATGTTGTTTAATGGCTCATTGACCATCATTCATTTGAACTGTGTGTGTTTGGCGCCGCCTGCTGGACAGAAACATTAACGAGTAACTGAACATCAGGTCATTCTCAAGCTGCGTCT
>LKNJ01003507.1:53529-54553 GCA_002120245.1 Maccullochella peelii
TAAGCTCAATGAGGAGCTCCAGTTCTAATATTTTGCTCTGGGTTCTAGGTCAGGTTTAAGATTCTAAAATGTGTTCTACATCACGTGAAAGGTTCCTGGATTAGCTCTGGGTTCTGACCTTGACAAAGATGTACTAGGTTAGGTACAAGAGTCTCAGTTTAGTTCTCGGTCAGGTTAAAGGTTCCAGGTTCAGACCAGGACAGAAATGTTCTAAGTTAGTTGTAAGGATCTTGGATTGGTTCTGTGTCTGGTTCTGACCTAGACAATGATATTTAGACCTGAACAGAATATTTTATTCTGGGTTCTGAGTCAGAATAATGGTTATAGCATTTGTTCTAGGTTAGATATAGGGATCTTGGATTAGTTCTGGGTCAGGTTAATGCTTCTGAATTATATTATGGGTTAGATGACAGGTTCTTGGATTGGTTTTGGGTCCTGACCTGGATCACAATAGTGATTACAGTTATTTTTGGTTTCAACGATGTGGATCAGGGTCATCTATAGTTTCAATTAGGGTTAAGGGATAAGTAATGGATTCTGGATTAGGTTCTGGCATTTGACCTGGGTGAAGATGGTGAAGATTTGGCTGTAACATTGTGACTCAGGTTTACAGGCCAGGAAAAGTCTTCAGGTCTTATATTTTGTTCTGGGTCATATTTTTCTCTTATATTTTGTTCATATTTTTGTATGCATTTCATTACATACATAAATATATATTTGGTTAATAAAAACTTTTTTTGTAGCTATTGATACAAATCAAATTGTACACAAATATAATATTGCATATATGCTACAATAAAACCAACTGAAAATATGAGATCTTTAGATATCATAGATAAAGACAAAGATTTTACTTCTCTGCAAATCTGGCATCCAAGCTTCTTTCATAAGGAGCCAATCATTTGCCTTGCAGAAACAGTCAACTTTGTCCCTTGTCCAGCAGTCACGTGCACCTTTCATGGTGCAAATTGTCGTTGCCGCTGCGGTAGTTGGCAACTGACGGGGGAGGCTTGGTGTTGGTGCT
>LKNJ01003508.1:0-44928 GCA_002120245.1 Maccullochella peelii
ATATATATATATATACACACACACACACACATATACATACACACACACAATGCTGATACAACAGTAATAATGAATTAATTTAGAAAAAAAAGCAGTATTTGATTATGCACACAGGGGTGACTCATCCAACCCTCCCCATGCATGACATCTCACTAACACACCACCTGAACAACACACAAGGAGGGCTTGACTTACAGAATCCACCTTAAAGGCTCAATGTGATAAATCAAGCACACAATATTCAAACAGTTAACTTTCTTTGTTGCAAAGTTAAACAATGTTTTAACAATAATTGAGTTTACCGTCTCAATACTTCAACCATAGTGTTCCTAAAATGTGCCACACTATCAACAACCCAAAGCACCCCAAAAACGAACTACAGACTAACAATAAACAGCAACAAGAACAAGTAGTGATGGCCTTACTTCTCAGAACTACTCCTGAGGGTGGGATGAAGTGAATCAGAAAAATAAAGAGGAAAAAGAGGATTTCTTTTGGTAACGTCAGTCAAATTGTGAAGTGACTGGTTAAAAAGTTCAGGACAAACTTTGATAAACCGAGAGAGAAAAGTGACAATGTAATTACTTTTATTAAGTTTGCCCTGGTTGCTTCAGTAATAACATCTGTATTATAAACTAATTTAAGAATGGCTGTGATCCCGTTCTGGATACTGTATTAGTCAGACCACATTTGCTGACTGCTACAATAAGTTCTAACAGAATTTCAAGGTATTAATCAGACCATCAAGTGTTACTGAGAAAACAGATCCCTCAATAGATGTTTTATTCCTCAGTTTCGGAGTGATGGCTGGTGGCTCAGCTGTGTTACTAACCTGCTGGTTCTTCTCCTGTTATAGGGGCTCCTGGGGGCTGTGGAGCTGAATCTAAACCTGCGTCTGGTAGGAGATGAGTGGTCCTTGAAGTACATGCTGCGCTTCCTGGGCTCTCTGGGTTCTGAGAAAACAATAAACTTCATCAAACTGTGTCAAATGTAAGAAAATGCTAACAGGGGCTTAAGAAGTACACTGTTTAATGGGATGGGCTTACTGTATAACAAGAGTGCTACAGCTTTTGCAAAATATTCAACTCAGTCATGAATATGACCTTGAGGGGACAAAGAAAGACGTATTGAATGTCATTAATCTTTTTTCTCCTGTGCCAAATCTGCTTAAGAATTCTAATGAATCATCCAGTTTCTGCGTGGGTATATTTTAGAGTAGAGCTACCTGCCAAGTAAGAGCACACTAAGATCTTCAATAAAGTAACTGAAACCAATGTGAATGCTATCAGTTGGAATAATATTGGTAGAAACTAAAAATATTAACTGAAAAAGGCCCTGGTGGAAACCCAAACTAGCCTTTCACATGTGAGCAATATGATCAAGTTGAATAAAGCAGTACCATCCTGTGGTGCCTGGTAGCGAACCACAGTCTTTCGCTGTCTGAAGTCATAACGCCTCTGATTTTCTTCTTCCTCATCCTCGCCATCATCTTCATCATCTTCCTCCTCCTCCTCCTCATTTTCACCATCTTCCTCCTCCTCTTCATCATGATCGTCCTCATCCCCTCCTGTGAATTAGAAAAAAATAAATATACACACGCTTTCTACAACTGTGTCGTTTAGGGAATTATTTCTTAAAACAAAATTATGAAGTTATATCGAGATAGCCCATCTTACTTAAGAACGAAGAAAACACACTTACACATGCAGATGTTTCTCCTGTCTTTAGTATGCCTGGTAGTAACTTCAGGCCACGGGTGTATATAACTCAGAATTACATTTTCTCCAGAACTGGATGAACTCAGACCAGCATGCTTTAGACAATATTCCCTGGCTATATACCTGAGGTGGTTATTAAACCTAATCCGTCTCACCTTGGTTCTCTTCCTCTGTGTCTTTACTCTCCACGTTCGTCCTCAGAGAGCTTCTCATTCTGCCCCTGGTGTACACACCGAGCTGCTCAGAGGAAACAGGTCAAATGCGGATTAATTCCCAGTTACATTATCAAACAAACAGCAAAATCACCCGCTGCCAACAGAAACACAAGGATTACACAATGCAATGTAGATGTTGACATGAAAAAGAGAAGTTTCCTGTGAGGGTTATTACCTCTTCTTTAGTGTCTCTATCTCTGCTCCTCAGTCGGCGTCTCATCTTCTGCATGTCGTCCATCTTCTGAAGAACAGCTTCAGCAGTGCTGAGGGACAATCCGAAGAAGATTTTATTAAAGTTTATCTCTAATCTAATTGCTGTTAATTTATAATCCATATCCACGGCCCACTGTGTATGACATTGTATTTGTTAGATAATACTTGAGGTGATCGATCAGCTTTATTTTGAATTGAAGCAGTGAGGTAGGAGCCAAAAGAACCTGGAGTGAATGTTGCTGAACTCACTTGGTGATGAGGCGGTCGTAGAGCACTGACTGGTTATGGGAATGCAGTTTGTATCTGGTGATTCGGGAACTGCGTCGCACCGCGCGATCCTCTTCTTCCTCCTCTTCTTCTTGGCTCTGCAGATTAAAGCGGCTCCTCTTGGGAGTGGACGACCCCTCCACTTCATCTGGAACATCTGGGGCACCAATGGAAAGTTTTTATTAGTAGTACTTACCAGTAGTACAGACCCTCCTAAATGCTGCTGAACATGCTTTGTGTCCTATATAATTTAAGAGCTTCAGTGTTCTTTGTAACAAAGTGACACTGTGAAACTACCTGCTTGCTGCTTGCCACTGGATGCTTTTCCCTCTCTCTGCAGCCTGGAAGATTTCCTGAAGATAAAATCATCAAATCAAATGAGTTCCTCATGTCACTTACTATTTTACCAGTACTCATTATTTGAGTGTTGAAAATGTGCGTAGTTCTGTGGACAAATCTTGGAAAAACACAAGATGATTTACATCAAATTTGTTTGAATTTATTGCTGGAATAAAAGGGTTTTCCGACAACGCCACTGTATAAAATGGAGGCAGCTGGTTAAAAAGGGACCACTAATATTAAAGTGGGTGTATTACCTGGTGCAGCATCCTCCAGCCTTCTCTTCACTCACAGGGGAGTTGGTCTTTGGTTCCATGTCAGCAAACGAGACCTCCAATTTAACTCTCTGTCCCCGGGTCCTCAGAGAGTGATGAAGACAACTTCCCTCATCCTGCTTCACATGAGCATGTCCCTGGCACAGTGACATTATGAGTTTATAGTTTACAGCATGTATAGAGGGAATTATTGTCTGCCCAATTGGATTAGAAATTAAAATGAATCATGGGCTGGGATGAAGACTTATTTATTTATTAACTTCTAAGCGTGTGCAAAACCGAAGTATACATGATAAAAGTTACCAGTATGACTCTCTCTACCTTGCAATGTTTACTGAGTTAGACATTATCAGTAACCTCATTTATTTCTGTTCATTTGCACCAGCTTTAGTATATCAGATTTGAAATTCCTTTTTACGATTTGTAAATGTCATACAACACGATAAAATATGGGTAAGCAAAACCTGTTTATGATCAATATAACTTAACATCCATGTCAAGAATGCATGTATATACTAGACAAAGCATATGCTTTTACAACTGAGGTCAGGGCTAATCCTACAGAAAACTGCCATGCATTCCATTTTACAAAACAGTGCCTCTGTGAAAAGTTTGGTTAGTAATTTCATTTCTGTTATGAAGTAACATAAATCTGAGATAAAGCTTAATGAATGACTAAGTTAATGAATTAAGATGAGATCCTCCACCCTCCAATCAACCTCCACAACAACATACACCACCTTGGTAGACAATTAACTTATGCAATCTAGGACATTTAGCTACTTGACAATGTAGCTGGTCTAGTAAACTATAGTATTGTTACATGACCATTACACATAACACTGAACAAAACATTAAAATGATGTATTAACCGTGTCATTTTATTGTAGTTTTGAATGGTCGTTATACATGAATTAACCAATGTCCAATAGACATGCGAGTTTTAGTCAAACGTTAGGAGAGACTACGGGTGCCCATTCATATAATGTGTCAGTGGCGTTAACTCTTAAGTGACAAGCTGACACGGTAGCGACTTAGCTTAGCACGCTAGCAAAACTTGCAGGGCAAAGTTGCCTTCATAGATAATGCATACACCTAATAAGTGGTGCTGTAGTTATCTAACCAGTTGTCTGGGTGTTTATGCTCACATTCGCTGTGTTGTTTTCGGGGCTGCTGAAGCTGTCATCCAGGGTCCGGGAAGACCGGGTCAGCCGGGCGGACTTTCTCTGCGACGCGGGAAGCAGCGACAGAAACTCAGAGCTTGTGTCCAACTCCATCGACCTCCTCTTCGGAGTTGCTGCCACCGGCTCGGCTCCGGCATTGCCACTCTTGCGTAGTATCACCATCTTGATTCCAAACCGACCTTATACGAGCACGAACGACGGATAACCAGCAGCTATTCCGCCTTAAAATGTCTAACGTTTACGGTACAGCCAACATAGCACAGATAACTGCGACTATCCGTCTGCTGACATACACAAGCTCCTAGCTAAACCCTTGATTTCTGGCGCCATAAACGTCATAGGAGGTTATGAGGCAAGTAGCTAATGAGCTACCGCCAACAAAAATAGATCTCTTAGTTAAATTGTAAATTATAACAACTGTAAAAGTAGTTGTATTTTCATCACACCGACGATGCAGCACATGTTAATGGTCACTGTTGTTACTGTCAGTCATAGTATTTGTTTAAACAGAACATTGGCGGAGGGATATCTACATTTTTTGAAAAGGTGTTCTGGTTGATCTTAAAGCGCGCTCTGCTCCTAACTGCCTACTAGCGCGCGCTCATTATGTACACAAACCATGTACTGACAGCATTTTCATGTTTTACACATTTCACAATAAAATAGCTTCAAACTGCCACTTCCAAACAACAGACATATTCATTTAAAACGCAGAGTCAACACCAACTCATCGTTTATTGGAATAAGTGACAGATACCAGAAGAGAACATACAAACTCTAGAATTGTTTCTAGCCTGAAAGAAAAAAAATAAAAGAGTACATCGTGTAAAACAGCTGTACAGGCAACTAGATCCTGACTGTAAAATCTCAAAGCTTTCCATAGCATCCTCCCTACTTGCTCCCTTTTCCTGATCCTCCTTCCTAGAGTGTTTGAGCGATATTAATGAAGTGAAGTCAGGAGAATAATGTGAAAAATGTTCAGGATGACTAAATCACCCCAAGAACAAAGCTCTTTCTAGTCTCCAATAACTGTTGGCTGTGTACCATTTTAATTTTATGCTTTTTATGCAACCAGAGGCCATTTGTTACAAGCAATCGAATTTTGAATAAACGCATAAAGCAATCGTGCTTGACTTGTAAACCAATAACAGTGCCTTTGCATCAGGAATGAGAAATAAGAAAATTGAAGGATTCAATGGAAGACTTGACATTTCACTCATCAGAGACCACATTCCTTTTCATATGCACAGTAGCCAACCGCCACATTACACAGTACCAGGGTATGTGTTTGACAACAAATCTAATGAGTTATGTGATAACATGAGTTTGCCATTTCACAGCCACTGATAGAGTTTAGTCAATGCAGTTGTGAAGGGCAGCCACATTAGCTGCACACACACACAAAGGCAGTCACCTTAAGTAAATTGATCTGGACATAATCCCAAACAGGCTGTCTGATTGTGCCAGCTCATGTTAATAATCTCAAATATAGTTAAGTTGTGGCGGGCATCCTCCCCTCTTTTCAGGGTTGAAACAGTTTGTTCAAACTATCTGAATGACTGTGGTTTACAAAAAATGTGTAATGAGACTGTTGGCTACTGTGCTGTTATGTCTTTGCCTTGAAATGTGGCCTGAAAGTCCCGTCACCAGGGAGGGTGTGTTCACGCAATGGCTGCCAGGTAGTCTTTCACCTCCGCTGGGGTGAGTCTTTTGAAGCCAGCCTCATTACAGATCCCCACCTCAATGTTCTCCTCTGTCATCTGACCCTCAAAACTCTCCTGAAACGCAGCAATGGGAGAGTGTAAATGACTGACAATAAAAGGAGAAACAGCAACAGTGAAGACAGATTCAATACCGTAGATATTTTTATAGCAAACAACATACCTTCAATGTCAAGATGGCTGTGTGGATCGCATCTTCCAATTCCAGATCATTGTTATACCTGGAGAACAAAAGCAGTGGTGATCTAGTAATCTGTGTAGAGTGCATCAAGTAGAAACACTGTAGGAGTTGTGAGAGCCCACCCTACCACACACCTCAACTGTGTGCATTCATAGTGCACTCATGGAAAATTTAAAATCACTTTTCCATGCTTTTTCATAATTACATTTTAGCAAATATCATCCTGGCTCATCTTCCCTGTGTGCAAACTACAAATTTAGTTTGATAGTAAAGCTCAACCACACTCTTGAGCCTTATTTATACATAAAACTTCAATTCTATCCACACTAACATTTAAAGTACCTTAAACTCTGGAAATACTAGTTATGGTTTTCATGTTTATCAGAAATAAAAGATTCTGCCACTTGTATCCATTTAGACTTTGCTCAAAATGGCACGACTATGCGAACAAACATTCATGAATTTGAATGTTAGCATTATATCTCTAAAATATACCACAACACTCTTTTCACACCTGTGTTTTGATCATTGAGATAGCCATCATAAACATACAGAGGCCTTGCTGTAGGTAATTTGCCAATTAATGTAAAATACAACAAGTACCAAGCTCAGCCCATAGATCAAAATCCACATCTATACATTTGCTGTCCGTGACATAATGTTATTCTATTACTTATACAATAAAAAGCATTTAATTGTAAAATCTTACCTTTTTTCAAGGAATGTTTTTCCATTAACGTAGTTCTTTCCCATGGCTGTGGCTTTCCATGCAAAATATGCACCCTGCGAGTCAGAAACAGAAGAATAAAAATCCAGCAAGAAGTTATGCCACTGACAGAGTATTATAAAATCTAATACTTTAGAGGGTATAACTGTAACAGGTATTGGGGGAGGAGAACAGCACTTAAAGTGGACAAAAACTAATGTGTAATATGAAATTACTAGTTTATGTACGACAATTAATGAGCAGTATTATTATTACAGCAAGGCAGTGTAGTCTGCTTTATTAAAATAAAACAATTATTCAACTATGAGCTGGAAAGAGCACAGTAATTGAAGACAAACACTGTTTTTCAACATATATGAAAGTTAGTAATACAACATACAGAGGGGTCTGACTGGAACAGGTAGGGGTGGTCTTCATCCCATCCAGCTATCAGCAATGAAACGCCAAATGGACGCACTCCACTGGAGGAAAAAACAAGACAGATTCAACTTTAAGACTGAATACATCTTAGCTCTGACATATAAGGGTCATGTGTCTATAAGCAGTGTGTGTGTGTGTATTAGTGCGTCTTTGTGTATACCCACCCAGACTGTGTGTACTCCTGCATTACAGAGGCCACTCTCTGGACAAGCTGGCCTGTGGGGATTGGCTCCTGGTAAACCAGGAAGTACTGTTGTGCCAACTTCCGGGCTCGTCGCACTAAAACCCTGCAAAGGACGACGCAACTCGTTCATTTACCTGTGCATGTGGGGTTCAGTAGTCTACAAACTCTGGTGACGTCTTCTAGATTTCTCACATTCAGAGCCAACAAAGTCCTGAATGATGGTTTTAAATCTTGCTTACACAAGATGTGGATATGCTCCGTACTCATAACCTCGAAGAATTAAACTCTAAATATTGTGTGTTTGTGTGCACAAGGCATAGTACTAGCTTTAAACATCTACAGTTGTCTGGAAACCATGATATCAATCTTAAAACTTTATGGTATGGTTTGCAAATTGGTTGAGTGTGTAAAACATATACAATTTGTTAGAGGGTTAAAACATGCAAAACCTCCAATGTGTCCATTTAAAATAGACTGGATGAGGCTAGGAATATTGTTGCTTTAGCTGCTAATGAACAATGTAAGCGCATCCAATTTTCAAATTTTTCCCTCTACGGTGCATTTAGAAGCTGTTGGACATCACACACAAAGATACTTCTTGTCTAAAGTTAGGAAAAAAACCTAAGCAGCTGGCATTCCATTTTTCTTCCAAACACAGAAAGACTCACCTGTAGTCGGGCCCCATGCCGCTGTAGACCATGCCTATGTGCTTAGTGATGGGCTCCACTTTGTGGACACTCTGCTCATCGTACAGAATGGACTTTTGTTTCTTCTCTGTTGCCAGGACAACTCCATTGGAAGCTGAAAATCAAAGAGAATATCACGATTAGTGTAATCACAAATCCTAACTGGTGATCATTTTTTCTAACCCGCTTTGACTATGTAATGTCACGCAAAGCCTTTAAGAATGCTGTGCAGTGTCTGTTACTGTGTACTGCCTTGTCTGGTTAAATAGAACATCCTTCACTATTATGACAAAATACAGCAGACAGAAAGGCAAAACTACAGCATAGTATTACTTTTCCACACTGTATCAGGTTTAAAAAACTTTTTTTAAAGGTTTAAAAATTAAAACACCTTTTCTCCAAACCCCACAGTTCAATATGCTCCACACATTTCCAGGACTCCATACCTTTGATGCCAACTGAGGGTGCTCCGGCTGCTACAGCTGCCAGGGCATATTCAATCTGGACCAGTTTACCCGAAGGGCTGCAGGAAGAAACACATGCTGCTGCATTACTACACTGTGACGCGGAGGAAAATCAACTAAAATATATGCAGATACAACAACTGCTGCTGTTTGAGAATCAGATTTAGCGTATGAAGATTAAGGCGAAACTGAAAGCAAAAGCTAAAACAACTGACTCATTTGAGCTAATGTAGCTAAGCTAGTCTCTAGAAGATTGGCGTGTAAAGCTGACCTGTTTCGGTCTTTTCAATAACAGGCTCACGAAAAAAACAATTTGGCGAGTTTTTATTATCGATATCAGAAGCAAAGAGTGACTTGACTGTTTCATTTAAAAACATGTTAGCCGACATGCTAACAGTTAACGTTAGCCGATTCATTACTACCCAGCAATGACAGTGCATCAACTACAACGGCTCTCAAAACCTTCTTCTCCGACCAAAATGGAAAACCGTGCATACACTTTATCAAACTGTCAGTCAATAACAACCTCTACGGGCTCAAAGTTTAGATGCCCTTTTCAAATTTCAGGACAATTTTGATAAAGTTTACCTAAATGTGGTGAGGGAGAAACTGTAGCCTCGTTCCGCCATCTTGTTCGTCTTCTTCTACTCTGCTGTGTTGACTGCAGAGTTACAAATCCACTTAAGGGTGTATACTGCCACCTATAAAGATGAAATTAAACCTCTACCCTGAGTGTCATATAGGCCCTACAAACCAAACAATATTTAGATATAGTGAATATAGAATATAAAAAAATAATAAAACCAAGTCTATTTGAGTGATCTTTCACAATTGAAATTACACATAATCGGGACTACTGATTTTTTTCAGAGTTATGGACCTGAAGAAGCATGTGTTAAAAAAGGCTATGATACATCATTCTGAATGATCTATTATATTGGACCAATGCTAGACAATGACAGTAATCTGGTGGTACAATAACAGAGGAATCATAAATTGATGTGGGTCTTTTTGTGCCTCCCCTATCAACTTTATCATTTTGAGATGGCAGAATACAAATATATTTTTTAAAATGTGTCACATTTGTCCTTTCACTAATAAAACATGTACAACAAATCCTTTTACATCCTAAAACACATTTTAAGATAGAAATAAATATGTTCCAATTGAATGTCACAGTATAATCAAGCAAGATCGTTTAAAAACATATAGCTATGGAACTATAACTAATACGAGACAATAACTGGAGGCAAAACCGATATTTAGTTCAGACTATCATGACAAGGCATGCGAGCTCATTGAGGACAGACTTGGCTTGGTTTGGAAATTAACTTGGAAAGCATCACCACGTGTTGTTACTCTGAAAACACTAAAGAGTGCAGTTTGGAAAGTTGACCGCTAGAAGGCAGTAAGACGCCGACATTCGTCTTGTCTGCCGGAAATTAAACAGAAGAAGAAGTATAGCTTGTTGTCGCTGTTCGATGACGTACTGAATCTCAATGACCGTGAGCTTTGACATGTTTGAAGGAAAGGAAGCGTGCTGACAAAAAAAAAGATGAATTTAGCCGCTTTAGTGCACAGCCTCAGGAGCTCTTTGCTACATATTGAAAGCAGACTTCTGCAGGCGGCGGGACTAGACATACAGCTGGGTGAGTTTACTGATCTGAGCTCGGGACGGTAGCTAACTTACTGCTAATCATGGTAACAAGCTCTGTCCCTGACAGACAAACACACACACACAGTGCACACTGTGTCTCTCTCTCTTCTTCTTCCAGTTTCAATTTGATTTCATCCAAAGTATAGACTCGCTACCTTTTCCTACCACCTGTCTTTGAATGTCATCTTACCTCAGCTGTCTCGCTACATTTACATCCTTTTTCTGGTCGTACTGAACCGATTAACTCGGGTTGCAGTGATAAGAAGGTAACAGTGTTGTTCCTGTGTGCAGCTCCAGCGCTGGCAGTGAATGGCCCCAGCCTTCTGCCTCAGCTCGACAAGGCGGATGAGCTGGAGGAGCAGCAGAGCCCGGAGCAGCCCCCTGGCCTCCTAGACAGCATCCTGTGGATGGCAGCACCCAAGAAGAGACGCACTATAGAGGTCAACCGCACCAGGAGAAGAGCTGACAGCAAACTCCTAAAAGTCAAGGTACACTGACTAGAGCCACCCTAGGGTCCTCTCGAAGGGTAAATTCACCCCAGAACCCAACTATAACAAGTTATTGTTTTCTGCCTATTTTCACTAATTGATTGGGACTGATTAGCAAAAGTTTGAAAATCTTTAAAAATTATACTTAAAAAACTCAACAGTAGCATCTGCATTTGCAAATATAATCAAATGATAAAAGGCTGGATACCAACAGTTTACCAACAAATTAATAAATTTGCCTTTTTCTATATACCACAATAAATGGAGCTTTTAATAGCATGAATATACATAACAATATATGTGGAGATTCTTTACACTCAAAAAATCTGAATGCAACTTATCAGCTGTTATGTTTAGGATCCCCTGTTGTTTAATGTGACTGAGGGACACTTACATGTTATTCAATACAGGGAATTACTCATTTATTATTCCTCAGAAATAATCATGATCCACTTAATGAGTACGTAGTATTCCGATCAGTCAAGAAATGTCAGAAGTCATTAGAAACAGTGATGCCATTACTCTCTGTCTCATTTTTCTGTGTCCCTCTCTCAGACCAACATCGAGCCGTGTCCAGAGTGTGGCCACTTGAAGCAGAAACATATCATGTGTGGCTTCTGTTATGCTAAGGTGTGCAAGGAGACCGCTCTGATTCGTCAGCAGATCAAAGGAATGGAAGGCGGCCCGCTGAGGGCCCCGACTGTGGAGACTGTTGTCCTGTATGAGGGGGAGACGCCAAGCCAGCAGGACAAAGACAAGAGGATTGTGGAGAGGGCCAGGAAGAGGCCTGCCTGGTTCAGCTCATGATGCTGAGATATTAAGGCTGTGTGTGATACACACCTTGAGTTTAACACAGGTCTGGTCAGATACATACTGATGCTTTATTTGTTACAGTGTTTGTCCAGTCTATTATTCAGGTCGGTGATGTATCAGTTTTTTTCCACAAACAAATTCCATAAATGAATTGTTTGATCAGCACTGATACCAGGACCCTTGATAAATACTGGCACATCAGACATACACTTATCTCTGTGAACATACTGTACTATAACATTCATGTGTGGGTAGAAAAAGATTTAGGGCTCATACAACCACAAAGTCTTTGGAGGTGTTGGTATCAGACATCATGGTTTATTTTGTTGTCATTGTTTCAACTCATATTTTCAACAGAGAAATTTACTTCATAATATTTGACAATAAATTCATTTTTTTTTTAAATAATCTTTTGTATCTACTTTCTTCTTTTTTTTTTAAGTTAATGATACTTATTCAGTGGCTGCATTAGTTAAATCAGTCTTAGATTTATATACATTTCAACTTTTGAGGCTTTTTTTTGGTTGAAGGTGAACGACTGCTTTTGCTTCATGGAACAGTGAGAAACAGCAAGATCATTTTTAAGAACTGATACAATGCTATTGTCATAATAGACCATAACCTTTTATTAAGGCTACAACTTTTATCAGCCTCTGATTAAACTTGATTTGTGTGGTCCGATGGAGGGAACATAAACAGGCACAATCTGTTAATCAGTAACAGCAATGCGGTTTCTTAGATAGTCAAAGATGGAGAAACTACATGGAATCTGGTTTCTTAAAATTTCAAACACTGAATATGAAATCTGTGCAGTTGATACATAAATGATGACGGTATGTATGTGAATACTAGTGTCACGATAATCATGCTTGACAATGATTCGTATTAAATATTAACTTTATCTGGTAAATGACTTGGCTGTAGAATAGCCTACTCATGATGGAAAACTAATTGCCCCTTCTAAACATGACGAGACGCTTGTTTTTGTTTGTGGATGTGCGTTCGTGTTGCCACAGCAACGTCTGTTAGTCAGGATTCAGCATCAAACTGGAGTCACATAATACAGACTCTGGTGTTGCTGGAACAGACTGTTTCTGCTGGGGTGAGTCCAGCATACCTTCCACTGCCTCGGTCACACCATCATACACCCTCTGATTCAGTTTCACCCTCATGGTTCGATGAAACTGGGGGCTGCCAATGTCCTCATGATGGCAGGAGTAGTCCAGGTTTAAAGGGATATTCTGTGAGGGAGGTTCAAACTTGGAACATGGAGGTGCAACAGTTGTTTGAGAAAGTGATAAAAAGTCACAGAAATGTAGTGTGGAAGAATGTTTCCTCAAATCAAATGACTTTGTAACTCTCTAATCCTGCTATGTTTATCTGTCCTGGTAAGCATTTTGTGTAAATCCAGCAAGGTCTACTTGTCTCCCAACCTTTTTTCACATCCATCCATCATGACTGACATAAAAGCATACTAGGAGCATATCTATTGAGCTCAGGGCTCTTTCATTGTCAACTCCCACTGTCCATCACTCTCTCATTATCCCACATTCACAGATCAAATGCACGGTGTCAATGGTGACAGAGAACATCTCTAAAAATCCATCCGTCACAAACTTTTGCAGTCTTTTGTCCGAGGAACTGACGTAGTTTTGGATTAATGAGCTGGATTCTGACTGTCAGTCAGTGATCTGGTTGCCCTCAGCTGTTTCCTTCCTGCAACATGTGGTCTATGTGAGAGACATCTGAGGAGCGGGAGGATATTTTCTTTGACCTGATGGGATGAACCCTGGATTCATGTCATTCCAACAGATTAGTCATTTCATATTTCTGTCAACACACGCATGTAAACACATACAGTAGGTCTCCACAAACCCATACTCACATGCACATAATCAAACCCAAATCATAATGCAAAAAGTCCAAAAGTACACTAAGTTGCACTCCATGTTGCACAAGTTAACATTGTTTGATGACTTCTCTTTTCAACTACAGCTACATGGTCCAACACAAGTACGTTCAATAAATGAAATCAGTGGGGGGTCGCGATCAACTTTCATCTGGATTCATCTGGTTGCCTCACGTCATGGAAAGAGCTTTAAGCTCATTTTCAAATGAAAACCAACCTTCAGCATGCCTGAAGTTAGGACATTCACTACAAAGTGATGCAGAGGAGTAAAAATAGAAACAAGACTGGATATTTAAGACAACACACACACACACACACACACACACATCTCAGACTACTTGGTACACACAGAGATACAAACATTGATGATGATGACACATGATTTGATCGCTCATTGCATCTGTTTCCCTTGAGTTTTAAGCCAGTCAAGTCAGACACGAGTGAAACAGGACGTTTGTCTTGGCACACGCTGGCTTTTTACATAGAAATAAATTACTGACATTCACACTCCAGACACAATCACACCATGCACTGTGTGAGCAGAGGAGGCTGCTACCTGGTGAACTCCTTCTGTGATCTTCAGGAGGACAACCAGTGGAAGAAGGAGAGCTACCAAGCATGTTGGCTGAGTCTGGTCCTTGAAACGAGGCCACAATACAAGTAGGTTGTTCTCCTCCTGGTTTGAATTTCTGCTTTATTTTAGATTCCTATGTTTTGTAGGAATCACTGCAATACTGTTTTTTCTATATTATGTTAAGTATGTGTAGATTTTGATGGTGTAGTGCTCAGTATGGTGTCGTGACAAGCAGCGGGATAGAGGATAAAGGATAATGGAACAGCATGAGCAGCCTGTGTTTTTACTTTAAACACATGGCATGGACATTCTGTATTTTGACATAGAGGGTAAAATCCACTATGATACACATACCGTTGGGCTGCTGCACTGCACAAGTTGCACTTCATGACCTGGTCCTTATCAGTGATGTCACTGCAGGTATGTTGCCTGTGGCCACTAAAGGAAAACATCTGTAATATGTGATGTGGTGTAGTCAAAAAGGCAACCAGCTAGCCAGGAGCAGTGAAGCAGCAGCTTTCTTCTTGATTCATTCCCTTCCCTAAAGTCTATAAGCTATTTGAAAGAATTTGAAATACATATGATGATCACAGCACCACTCTACTTTAGTGTGTTAGGATTAAAAAATCATTTATGTGTGTAATGTGTTCCAGGCTAACAGAGTCAGAGACAGACAGCATACGTAGAGAGAGTTACAGGCAGCAACAGGTGGTGCACTTCATGGTCGAGAGGAGTCCCAGCCAGACACTGAGGCTGGGCAGCAACAGTGGAGCCATGACAGAGCACCAGCTACCCTTCTTCAACACCAGCAGGGACCTGCACCATGCCAAGACCACCTTTGGTCGTGCAGAACAACAGCCGGTCATACTAAGGAAGGAAAATTATGGAGTGGATAAGCAGGAAGTGACTGCCATGACTCTGAGCAAGCCAGTCAGAGTGAACTTCAGAGCGTCGAGCCTGATGTCCTCACCAAGGGAAATCTCTCATCGGGTGCAGAGGAGGGAGTGAAGCATGGAGGTGGAGGGTGTTCCAAATTGCAGTTCAGAAAATAGAACTTAGCCTTCGTGATTGTAATTTACATTCTGGTATTAGTAAATTAAAATGTACTTCTAAATTGTATAAACTATCTAAACTGTGACTTTTGAAAGAAAGATTGCCTCCCGATGATATGCCTCACGAGTATTGTTTTTATGTATGACAAACTCCTAGACATCTCTTCTGCTAAGTAACTTGATAGTTTTAGTATCATCCAAACAAAAGACCTAGATGGAAACACTCCTCTTCTGTTAACTTATTTTAGAAGAGATTCGCTGGAAATGATGTGCTATACTAAAATGTAATAGTATCCTGTATTGTAGATATGAACACATTCTGACTCTTTA
Organism: Maccullochella peelii; assembly: GCA_002120245.1. Lineage (NCBI taxonomy): Eukaryota > Metazoa > Chordata > Actinopteri > Centrarchiformes > Percichthyidae > Maccullochella > Maccullochella peelii. The sequence continues at coordinate 15,418 of LKNJ01003508.1, forward strand.
CAATGATTGTACACTGTGTTCCAGGAAGAAAGTACAATTTCGTCATTGTCAATGATTTCCATGCCTAACAAAGCTTCATGAAACAGTGTCTGGAACCTGTTTCACATGGAAGTGAAGTTAAGAAGATTGTCCTGTTAGAGAAAATACAACAAATAACTTAACCTTAACATAGCGCATGTATGTTGTTTTTTTTTTGTCACACAGATATTGTATTAAATGATCATTCTTCAGTATGCAAATCCAGTGGCAGCACCCCCCTGTGGTACGACAACAACATCGTAAAGGGCCCATCAGGGAGCTGATATTATACTTTGGTAAATATAGCAGTACTTTTGAGATACTACAAAGAAAACAAGTACAGCCTGGAAATGAAGTTCTTAAACCAAAAGATTTATTAGGAGGATTTCACAGAGTGGTTAGAGTCAATACATTAGAATTTATGGCATTACATCCAGCACTTACTGGCCAAGTTATGGTCAAAACAAAAACAGCGTGCAGAGGCGTGGTAAGCTTGTAAAAATGCTACAGCTTTAGTTAATCCTTTCATTACAGGGAAGTAAAATGGTGCTGTTTGACTAGTTTGTTGTAGTGTTGTGGGAAGGTGTTGCAGTATTGAGCACTACTTTGAGCTCTGTTTTCTTATTTAGATTCACATGCACCTTCAGTGTCCTGTCTCCCTGATAATTAAAAAGCTCCCACAAACCCACATTGAAGAGTGGACATTTTGAACCAGTGATTATAAACAGACTATTGGATTTAGGCCATGTATCAGAAACGGCAACACACATCGGAGTGTAAAGAGAAATGTTAGAGATGGAAGGAAACCCCAAGATATGGGCAGCAGTGTTGGTAAAAACAAATTAAGCCCTACAGATAGCATGATAAATATCTCCTACAATAGTACATCAAATTAGTGCATTGTATCAACACACTCCACTGAAAGTCTTCAATGACCATTTTTTTCCTTACAATGTGTTTATGATTCCTGACTGTTGTGTATGTATTATCATCACATTTGGGAACAGATGTTGGGAGCCCTAAATTCACACCCAAGATGCAGGACCAAAAATGTCCAAACATACAATATACAGTATGCACCTTGTAGTAATTCATGGCATTCAGAGAATGTGAGTTAAATTAACATAAATGTTCAGACAAAATTTTCCAAAGGGCTAAATGGAAAAAAATACATCTCTATGTATCTAGCATCAGTTGTATATCCAAAATGGATATCACCTGAATGACCCTAGTGCATTTTCACACAGTTCATTTAAAGCTAATGAGCCTTAATCTGGGCTTTTGAAGTTATGGTAATATTGTATTTCAGCATGCTCAAAACCTAACAAAATATCCCTTCTTTTCAAAACTCGGAGATCAAGGGAGGAACTTTCACATGTTGAACATTATCTGTTGAGGTTACCTTTTGTATGTTTCCATCACATCCCTACCAAGTAAAGATAATTACACAGAATGAGAAATACATGCATTTTCCATCCCTGATCCATATACTTTCCAACATTCTTCAAAGTCAAATGAAAAACACCAGCTTGTGTTTGTCTTCTGTCACTTTGTGTGAGATTGGATTTTCCCTCCTAATATGGCTTCTTCAGCTCTCTTGTGTTTCTGGACAGTGACCTGCAGCTGCCAGTACTTGAGGTACACCCACATGAGGCTTCCATTCTTCCTCTTGTCCATGTTTAGCAGGTCTGCACAGTACTTATCTCTCTTGAAAATATCCTTCAGATCGGACTCTAGATCCAGTTCTTCCCCGATGGGTTCTTTGACGACCTTAAGCAGCATGTTCTTCTCCATTTCCAGCCGTTGATCTCGAGGTTGGATGAGGGAACAGTAGGCATTCTGGCGCTCCACCAGTTGACCCTCTAGCTCCTTCAGAGTGGCGGTGGCTCGCTGGTACCAGTTGTTCTCTCGTTCCAGGGCTTGTTGCAGCACAGCCCCTGCAGTGCCGGACTTTAGCAGCCTTTGCTTCTCTTCGTCCAAGGCCTCACGTTCCTTGTGAGGGAGAAGGCAGTTATTTTTTGGGTTATGCAGGAGAGGCTACAGATTAGAAGGGAAACATGCACAATTGCAGAAAATGGAGGGCCAGTCAAAGTGGGAGCAAGACAAGAAAAAGAGTCAGACTTAGAGGCAGAAGAGAAACGGGTAAGGAGAGAGGAAAAGAAAACATGCTTGAAGAGGGAATAAGACTAGACATTGTTTCTGCTCAGTGGCCTCGTAAGCCCTTAAAGACCCTTGACCAGCCAAGATGCAGACCATAGGAGGCGACAGAGAAGGTGACGTCTTTACCTGCTGTAACTGTTTCCGTTCTTCCATCAGCTGCTGGCTCTGAGAGACCAGGGCCTGCTTGTAGCCTTTAACCCTCTGCCTCTCCTTCTCCAACTCCAGCTCCAGTGTGGCCGCTGCCCTGCGCCTCTCTGTCAGTGTCTCCCGGTACCGTGCCTCCATCTCGCTTTTTATTGTGGACACGTCCTTGTCATACTGGGCTTTGATCTTATGAATCTCCCTCTGAGACTCCTTGGTCCAGATCCAACCTGAAGGCACGGGGGAGATAAGGCACCAGAGAGAAAAGATATTTAACTAATACTGTCGCGATCTTAAAGCACTTTTTCTTCAAACAACTGAATTTCCTGAAACCCAGAGTGTGGCAATGTACCAGCTTGTCTACTGAGTTTCAGAGAGTTAGAAAAGTTAATATGATAACGGCAACACCTAGAAACAAACATGAGCATGCATTTGAAGGAGAGACAGAAGACAATTAAGACTAATAAAAACTCATTCTAGTCTACTTTAGATCTGATACAGAACAGTCTTGTAAACTTGATGCCTTTGTACTCACTTAAACCTATCTTTTTGACTGTATTTAATCAAGTTCTGATTGACAAATAAAATTAAGCTAAGTGAATGCATAATTAGAAAGATATTACCAAAAAGGTATTTTACTTTTTTAGCCATATCGCACAGGAGGTGGTATTTAATCCTTGGTCTGGTGCTGTTCCAGATGCTGGGTATGATAACCAGCACATTTCTACCAACCTCATTTAGCATTCTTAAGAAACAGAGACGGTCCTATATTATATCCTATAATACTATACATCCTATATACATTAATACAAGAGTCTACATTTCCCCAGAGAGTTAGCTACTAATATGACAAATGAAAAAATAAACAGAGGTGGAAGACTGGATTTAACACAAACTCAGCTTGCTTGCACGTATTGTACATTCAATAATCCACATATTCTCCTCTGTCTGTTACCTCATCCACACACACACACACACACACACACACACACACACACACACACACACACACATCTCCTTGTGTAACTTACGAAACGCAGCCAGTCCCAGCATAGGGACCAGCAGGGCGTAGTTCCATTGGTTCCCATCACCGGCCCCTGCCCCCCTTCCTCTGGGGTCTGGTTGGATGTTCCATCTGGGGGGTTCATTCAAGTTGTTCATGGAGGCTGCTGTCACATACACACAGGGCAGACCAAAACATCAGTGAAACTGAGTCCTTTACATGTACGATATGATAAATGTGCAAATGTAGCAAAACAAACTGAAGGATGCTCCTGAGGTTGCAGTGTCTTTTCATTAACACTTCTACCACTGATACTGCAGTAACCACCAGGTCTTTATTACTGGGTGCCAGTGGTGCCAGTAGCTACACTAAATGTTTCTTGTTTCAATATATATATATAATATTAAGGTCTGAGGGCCCATTGATTTTGTAGCTTACTAGAAGGAAATGGCTTTAGATTCACTAATAAGCTATTTAAAAACATTAACATGTCTGGATAGTATGTGTGGCATTGGTGAAATGGTGTTACAAATAAGCACTAGATGTGAAAGTTTGTTAGCAATTAGCTTGTTAGCATTTACCAAAACAGTGCGACAGGCAGCAACAGCAATACCAATCTGACACGACTTGGAGGTTTGACAGCCCACAAACAAGGCTAGCTATGAGCTAACATCTTAGCTAACGTGTTAGCTTGCTGGTTCATGCTCGCTAGAGTATTCCATACAAACATAACAAGGGGCATAATAGCTTTGTATGCCAGACTACAAGTCAGTGTATGTCTATTAAATATATGATGCTGCGTCTCACCTTGAATGAAAAGTCTAGGTCACTTATACATTTGTTCCTGCACATCCAGGTTATACAATTCTTACGCTTTGGCAGTCTATCTATACCGACTGGGGGTTCTTTATGGGAAATCACTTATATAAAAGTCCCATTAGGTGTTAACATCAAAATCTCCGTGTATGTATTTGGATCTATTGTAGCTATTAAAGTCTTTTTACGGTGTAAACTCGTTAATAAATGTTTTCAGAGGATAACCAATAGGTTATATGTATACATGCAACATTAGTGACACCCCCGGTTTTGGAGAGTGGTTTGGTCCAGTGCAACAGAAAATTTGAACCTCCTGCTTGCCTTAGAATCGGTCCTTCAACTGACAACATGGCGAGTATTCGTGCTGCGTCTCGTCTCCTCTCCAAGAGGGTACTATCTAAAACAAAAGCAGTGAGTAGTAACAAGTGGATATTAAATCTTTCACGTATCTATATGTGCTGCATTTATGTGTGCATGTCATAATAATAGAAGAATTTTGCTGCTCTTTCAGCTTTCGTCACAGACAGATTCTGACTTGCGTGATGTTAACGTAACCGGTGTTCAATGTGACACCATGAAGAAAAGCTATTTTGCGAGTCCAACAAAATGTTATATCTAGTTATACCATGTCTATTTGTTTCACACTATACACACAGAGTAACCTTAATGTTTTTAGTAAACTGTCAACATAATTGAGGTATTCCAGAGTGTACAGTTCCTTCAGTTGCCCTTGTGGAAAACAGTTTTAGCTACTGTATGTTAGCTAGCTAGCAACATGTTAAAGGATACAATGCAAATATATTTTAAAGCAACTTTACACTAAAGTAATCATATAATGATACCACAGGTAATTAAAAACGATCATCAAGTACAAAGTGCGAATAAAATTTGCACAGTGATAAATGATTGCACATATGCTTGATTGTGGATTGTTATTGAAGTGTTGGTAGGAATATACATTGAAAGCTGCCTTCAATATGTGAGTAAACATAGCACCATATGCTTATTGTTATGTATAGGTTTGTTATGTATAGGTAAGCAGCCATCAGTACCGTTAATGTTACCCATTTTAGCAATGGTGCTGCTTTGGTTTGGTTTCTCCACTGATATCATTTTTTTTTCCTTTTCTGCCTGCCAGGTCCCTGCTGCTGCAGTTCAGGGTCCCAGGAACTTTCACTTCTCCATCTATGGCAAGAAGAACAATGCCAAAGTATCAAATGATGTGAGATATATTTTCACTTTTTTGTAGCATTTAATAAGGTTGTTAGTATGTATGCATAGGATACAGCACTGTGCATTGGTAGAAATGTGAGTGTACGTACTCATATTGTTCATTGCTGCATCAGGTGTCGATGTCAAGTTATTGCCTTTTAATATTATACAATAATGACCTCAAACTGGTCTTGAACTTTGCATTCTCACAGCCACTCCCTTCACTATAGTGAGAGCTTCAGTTTCCACTATGTGCAAACTGCGCTTTATTGGAAGTTTTGCACTAACTTCTCTCCTTCATTGTTTTCAGATCTCTACTCAGTACCCAGTTGTGGATCATGAGTTTGATGCTGTGGTGGTAGGAGCTGGAGGAGCAGGACTTAGGGCAGCTTTTGGCCTGTCAGAGGCTGGCTTCAACACTGCTTGCATCACCAAGCTCTTCCCCACCAGGTCTCACACTGTTGCTGCACAGGTACAACAACACATTGTATATGCTCATTGAGGATATAATATTGTTTTGTTGTGTTTTTCTGCAAAATGTCATCAGGCTCAAATCTTTATGTATCCATTAGATTGGGATTTAACACACTCACAATACAGATTTGTTATGCAAATCCAAAGCTTCATACATATGTAATCGACAGTAGTGCTGTCTCTTTCTAATTTTATTGAATTGTTGAATGTTAACCCGACTCACAGGGAGGGATCAATGCAGCTCTGGGGAACATGGAGGAAGATGACTGGAGGTGGCATTTTTACGACACAGTGAAGGGATCTGATTGGCTGGGAGACCAGGACGCTATCCACTACATGACAGAGCAAGCTCCTGCAGCCGTAGTGGAGGTCACACACACATACACACACACACACACACACACACACACACACATATCAGTGGTTATGGTAGCTGATAATGACTGGCTTTAGAATATGCGACATACAATTTTTATGGGAACAGTTGTCCCATTTATCCTATTTATATTAGACCTCAACACCTAAACTACTTAGAATTAGAATGATTGATTATATTTTGAATCAAAAGCACATTTTCACAAATAAAAAAATGGTGTTATGTCATTTAACTTAACACAATGTAGAAAAAATGAAGAAAATATTAAAATAATTACATTTAATTTAAAGTTGTGTTAATATGATTTTGGTTTTGTTAACATTTCTGTTGTTTATATTTAACTTGTATTGTTATTTGACATTTTGTCTTCATTTTCTTTCTTTTTGTGAGGTAGATTTACGTCTTATTTTATGTTACTTTGTGGAGTTTTTAATGCACGAATTTTCATTTTTGCGTCACACCATCAAAATGGCTCTGACACAACAGAAAATCTGGACCTCATGTTGCTGTGCCTCTTTCCCAGCTGGAGAACTTCGGCATGCCGTTCAGCCGCACTGACGACGGGAAGATCTACCAGAGGGCCTTTGGAGGTCAGAGTCTCAAGTATGGAAAGGGAGGCCAGGCTCACCGCTGCTGCTGTGTAGCAGACAGGACAGGACACTCACTACTGCATACACTGTATGGACGAGTAAGTCCACACACATGTTCTCCATCTTTCCTCTCACTCAGTCCATACATAAAGAAAACAATTTTTCTGTGGAATACCATTTAACCTCATTTCATGCTCCTGTCTTCTGTTCAGTCACTTCGTTATGACACCAGTTACTTTGTGGAGTACTTTGCCCTGGACCTGCTGATGGAAGACGGAGAGTGTAAAGGAGTGATTGCTCTCTGCATGGAGGACGGATCTGTTCACCGCTTCAGAGCCCAGAATACTGTCATTGCGACTGGGTAGGTATGGCACTCACTGTTTGCCAAAACAGGAAAAATAGCACTTTGTCTTCATTTAGAACTCTAGTTAGCTACCATAGTTTGATAGTTGATATGAGACAAGCATTTCTTCAGCTCTGCACCAAAAGTGTATGAAAGTTTATAATTGAGTTATGTCTTTCCTTCCAGGGGTTATGGAAGAACCTATTTCAGCTGCACATCCGCCCACACTAGTACAGGAGATGGAAATGCAATGGTGACCAGAGCTGGCCTGCCCTGCCAGGACCTGGAGTTTGTACAGTTCCATCCCACTGGTGAGAAAAAGAAACACATTAACTTATTAAACCCAAGTCATGAAATAGTTCTACAACAGAAATGTTAAGAGAAAAACCTTGTCTTGTTTGGGAAGACAGTTGCTTTAAAGCTCCACAGCAGCTACATGCATACTTGACACATGTCTAGATTACTTACAGTGATTTCAAATAGTAAAGGTATTCTATCAATGACCGTTCAAAGTCCGGTAATTTATTGTCTAGCCGTAATGATGTGATAATACACTGTAAACAGTGTTTCATTCTCAGTCTGTTTGTCCTTATATCTAGTGGTTAATGTACTTCTCTGTTCCTCTGTAAGTTTTAATTTTACCACAGACAAATTAAGAGATACTGAGAGATGTAAGCACTAATTATCTGGTGTAATGCTTAGACGACTTGCTGGTCAAGTATCACGGCGAGATAATGAAAATAGATTATGTAAGTAACTACTAATTCATTTCCTTTTGTCCCATTTACTATATAGGGGAATGGTTCATTTACACAGGACTTTTAAGTTAATGAGTCAGTCTGGCATGTATGGGTTTCAGCTCCCTAATTCTGTGTTAATATGTGCCCAGTCACTCAAATGTATATATCTGCAGTACCACATTGTTTTAACTTGGGCTGGTGCATGAGTCTGTTCGAGCTTGGTTCTTTACTTTGAGCTCCAGTAATAGACCTGACTTACATAAAAACAAGTGGTCAGCTTTATTTTTGTTCCAGCTGGACATTTGACACCACACTCTTCAGTTATGTGCGAAGTAGCCCTGCGATGTGGCCTGTGGGAGGCCACCAAACACTGAGCCGCTGTTCATTGAGTTAGACTGCCCATTTTTCTCACCCTTTATATGTGATGTTAGGTTACATAAAATGCAGCATACTTTTTTTGTGTATAGTTAAAATATTTTAGGTACCCATAAAAGCCATTGACTGTGAAGACAGGAGTGTAACACTAGAATGAATATAGACAACTGATAAGACTCGTTTGTGTGAGTTCACAACAAAGACCAATGAGCGCTCAAAACTATAATATAAAAACATTTTTCATCGTAGAACATAATAGAACAATAGCATGTCAAGAGTTTTATATTAGAAAGAACTTACTAATGTTTGTTTTCCTTTTCTAACTAATACATGTAATGAATACGAGCACTAAAAACAATTTGAGGGTAAAAAGTAGCACAGTTGTCTGGTGTTTGTGTAAATGCCACAGTAAATAGACTCATCACTTTTCAGTCAATAAAGCACGCTATTTTAGTTCTTATTGTGATAGCAATGTGTTATAACAATGAAGCTTTTGAGGATTTTATGTTCACAGTGTTGACCTTATTGATGGGAATGTAGTTAAATCTATTACATCAATCATACTTAAAAATCCTATGAAGTATTTTCATTGCAAAGATAACTGCTGTTTAATAGTTTATTATATAACCCTCCTGGTACTTGTGTTATTCATTCATCAACATTTGGATCCAATAGCCTGAACAAAACCTTCAAGAGCAGGTTAGATGTCTAGTATAAGTTACCATGGTAACTCAGAGGAACAATCTACCCCACATAACACTGTGTCACTACTGTATGTCTTATACTCTCTAAAATGCTTTTAACGTGTGAATCTGTGCAGGGATCTACGGTGCCGGTTGTCTGATCACAGAGGGTTGCCGTGGTGAGGGAGGGATCCTGATCAACAGCGAGGGAGAGCGCTTCATGGAGCGCTACGCACCCAACGCCAAAGACCTGGCCTCCAGAGACGTGGTTTCCCGCTCAATGACCATAGAGATCAGAGAGGGCAGGTATGGACAAAATATGTCTGTGTGATTTCAAACTGCGCCTGCATAAATTGGATGATTCACGCCCACTTAAATCATCTCTTTATTTTTAGGTTTTCGGTCTATTTTTATTCCTGTCTGTCTTTATTCCTTCAGGGGTGTTGGTCCAGAGAAGGACCACGTGTACCTGCAGCTTCACCACCTGCCTCCCCAGCAGCTGGCCACAAGGCTGCCTGGTATCTCCGAGACGGCCATGATCTTTGCTGGAGTCGATGTCACTAAAGAGCCCATCCCCGTCCTGCCCACTGTTCATTACAATATGGGTGGAGTACCCACAAACTACAAGGGACAGGTAGGTAATGTGTGCACATATTGTATGCATCTGCACACATTCCCTCCTCACTCTCTTTACAAGCACTTCAATGTGAGCATCCCTCCAACAATGTGACACGCCTTTTTAATATTTTCCCATCAGGCGATCACTCATGTCGACGGAAGCGACAAGGTGGTACCTGGACTCTATGCCTGCGGTGAGGCGGCATGTGCCAGCGTCCACGGTGCTAACAGGCTGGGTGCTAACTCTCTGCTTGACCTGGTGGTGTTCGGCAGAGCCTGCGCCCTCACTATCGCAGAGGAGCACAAACCTGGTGAGGACCTCTGTTCATGAGTTTTATTAGAATGCAGACATTCTTAAGCTCTGCTTTGTTGTTTTTCATTGAAGACACTAGAGCCTTAATGATACAAAAGTGTCTGCATCAGTCAAAACAGATAAATACATTTTCCATGTCATATTAGCATTGCTCATTTAGATGTAGAGAAAAGTCAGGTGTCTGAGAAACATTCATTCTCCTTCTCCTTTGTCAACATTATTATGCTCTACAGGCAGAATAATATCTAATCAGTGACTTACTGGAAGTACACATTGGCTGCTCACTGCTCACTCTGGGGTTTTGTTCTCTCTTCAGGAGAGAAACTGTCCCCTCTGCAGCCCAGTGCAGGAGAGGAGTCTGTGGCCAACTTGGACAAGATGAGGTTTGCCAACGGAAGCCTGAGAACCTCCGAGATCAGGCTCAACATGCAGAAGGTACACACACACACACACACACACACACACACACGATGAGCCTTGTAACATTGTGCGCTAGAAATTTTTTGTGTTAGAGTGGGAGAAGTGTTGGTAGAGTTAATCAAACCTCAGAAGAGCACACATTTAGTCACTGTACATTCGATGCTCTGCAGTAGTAAGCTGCTTTTTGAAGTGATTTTGAGGTCCCTCACATTGTCACCTGGCCTGTGTGGATCCTGCATTTCCTTCACTAAGACCCATGGAAACTTCTATAGACAAACATAAAGCATCTGTCTCCTCCTGCCTCTCCTGACAGACCATGCAGGCCCATGCCGCAGTGTTCCGTACCGGCTCCGTTCTGAAGGAGGGATGTGACAAGATGGACGCCATTTACCAGACCATGAATGACATCAAGACCTTTGACAGAGGTATTGCACCACTTTGTGTGCCTGTTTCTGTCTGTTTACAGTTCCTTCTGCCTCTTTCTGTGAAAAGGTGCCATAGTATTAGTCTGTGACATACTGTAAGTCATAAAATACAATAAGTCCTCTCCTCTCTTCCAGGCATTGTGTGGAACACAGACCTGGTGGAAACGTTGGAGCTGCAGAATCTGATGCTGAACGCCGTCCAGACCATCAACTCTGCTGAGCAGAGGAAGGAGAGCAGGGGAGCCCACGCCAGAGAGGACTTCAAGGTCGGTTTCACCATACTTAATATATGTGCTTCTTTATCCAGTGTTTTTTTTTTTCTTCTGCTTCTAATTTCTGACTATCTGTCTTTTCTTTTGGTTATTCTCTGCTTACCTTAGATCAGTCTCCCACTGTTTGCTCTTAACTGTTTCTTTCCCTCTCTTCATCTGTTCTTTTCTAAACTGACTTTGTGTTTCTTTTTGTATCTGTGGACACTAGCCTAAATAAGCATCACAACTTTTCCCTCTTGATTGCAGCCAGTCTCTCCTCCTGACATTGTTTTTCTTTGCTTTATTCCAGGACCGCGTGGATGAGTACGACTACTCAAAGCCCCTGCAGGGTCAGGAGAAGAAGCCCTTCGATCAGCACTGGAGGAAACACACCATGTCATACGTTGACCCTAAGACAGGAAAGGTACAATCCCCTTCAGTGTGTGTTGTGGGGCTTACAGCAGGATATTGGGCCACTCTAGTAACCATTATTAACTTCAAAGGCCAGTAGAGTCAGTAATACATGATTTCTTTGTTTTTGTCTAATCCCAGGTGACCCTGGAGTACCGCCCTGTTATTGACCACTCTCTGGATGAGCAGGAATGTGCCCACGTCCCTCCTGCCATCCGCTCCTACTAAGAAGATCTTTGCTACTCTCCTCTACTCCCAATTTCCCTTTCCCTCTCCCTCTCCTCCCCTCATATCCAATTCACTTGCTTATTTACTATTTATGGAGATACCTTTCCTGTAATAGAGATGACATTTTGGAAGAAATTATGGTTATGGTTGCACATGTGTATCCATTTACAATGGTTAAATACAAGGCTGTCTTGTCTTGAACCTTCATCCCTTCGTGTCACCTTCCTGTTCCTCTCCCTCATATGCGTTTTGGCTTGATTTAATCTGTATGCAGCACATCGATTTCAACATGGTTCTTGTGATCTCTCACCCTGTGTGAGCTGGTCTTGTATATATCATAAGGCACTCGAAACAAGTGGGCAACGAACAATAAAAACATAACAGTTAACGTGTTACACCATTTGAGCTTGGCCTTGTGGGATGAACACCGTACTCTCATTTCCTCGTCTTGCATTGCATTAAATGCTTCTTTAATTATAACTTCTCTGCTTTCTGAAGTGAAGAGATTGTGGAAATGATTGAAATGCACATGTCGGCATAAAAGCCACAGAGGGACGTTTTTAAGTATGTAAATATTGCATAAATGTACAATAAACATAGCGAGTTATACTGTATGTTCTTATTGAAGTATGAGGTAGATTCCTCACTCACTATGGCCTTCAGTCTTATAGTATACAGGATAGTATTTATTTCTTGTGGTCCAAATTATGAAGTGAATCTTCATCTAGCTCATTTTAATAATCAGCCGATAGATTTAATTGAGCTTAAGCTATCTATAGTTCTTCACTATAAATGTTAACCAAATGAAGCAACTTGTATCTATTTAGCCATATTATGTTGTCTCATCTGTTGGAACAATGGCTTCTTTATACATTTTGCTGTGGCTGGTGATTTCTCTGAAAACTGAACACTGAGGATAAATTCCAGTACAGGCCAGTGAAGTACACAGAGCTGTTTGAGTTATTGGGCTTTTTAGTTGCTGATTAGTGTTCTTCCAGCAATTGTGAATTATTCTGAGCACCAACATCAGAGCCGAATTGATAGGAAATCCCCATTGACTGGAGCTTCCCACGTGTTGTGCAACTCCACAAATTACGTGGAAGGATGTACTCAGTGTTGTCATGTGGAAGTTCACATGCCATGTTTCCTGCACTGAATGATGGAAAGGGAGACATAATTAATTTGCCTGTTTGATTGTTTAATTTAATTTTCCTCTGGTTTTGCCATTTGTACTTATTTTCATATGTTTAATAAAATGTAGACTATGCATAGAAACAAAAGCTCTTGGTTTGTCTTGGTCTAATGGGCAAGGGGGTGGACACCTGCATATTTGAGTGCTATGTAGTTAAAATAAATCCTACTTCTATGTAAGAAGTCTATGTAGTGTTGGGTTTTGGTATACATCCAATCTCTGCTCCTTTTTGAGTTTTAATGACTTGCAGCTTTTATTCTGTCCAAAGTACAGTGTAGTGTAGTTTGTGGCCACTAGGGGCAGCAGAAGCACATTGTTGTACCAGAAGTTCTGCAGCAGGATTACAGTGTTGTTAATGAACAGCATGTGTATGTGTAATGGCTGTAAGTCATCTCACCACAGCAGTCTTACAGTTGAACATTACTCTGATAAAGGGCAATAATGTGGTGAGTGGTGCAGTTCTTCCACAACAGCCCTGCTGTAAACAGTTCAACCTAACTGAAAATTCTGCGGGGAAAGCAATAGTCACTAAACAAACACTAATGTAATCTGACCTCGTTTCATATCCTGACCAGCTGTAAAAGCCAAAGCCAGAAAGGTCGGAGCTGAAAGGCATGCAGGCAGCTGACACCCTCCCTATTGGCACAACTGGAAGGATTGTTTTGGGAAAATAAAGGGAAAACAACACTGGGTTTACCTTTAAAAACAACTGCACTGAGCTAGAGAAAGAGGAAGACGAATATATCATGGCAGCTAATAATATATACATATAAACTGCAATAATAGGCAGCTGTACAAACACAACTTGAATAGAAACCACAAATTATAATGGATCCACAATTAAAGTAGATGAAACCAAAAGGAAAGACACCTGATCAACTCATGAATACATGTCTGATCAAGCTTCAAAAACTCCTTTAACTTGGATTACATATGATCCCAGTTATGATTCATTTTGAGTTCTGCGAGTAAAAAGTTCCCCTGAAAAGAGAAAGCACATATAAGTTGTCACAACAAGCTGTTAATACATTCAAAGCAGATATCATGGTTAGGGTGATGGCAAAAACTGTAACTACAAAAAAAAGAACAAGGTTAACCTGAAAGTGTTCTGACCCCATTCAGATGTCTGGTATTAAACAGCAGGTAATTGATGTTATATACTTCAAATCAACAGGGAAAACATTCAAACAGACAGGTAATGGGGAGCCAGTGTGTTACAGTAATAAATGTGGCATCAGTTTGGAGCTAATTTTTGTCAGTGTAACGGTGATTACCATGGCGATGGATGGTATGGATGCAGAGAAGCATGTAGAGAATGAAAAGGAAACACTGCAGCGGCAAGTAGGAGAAAAAAAGTTAAGGAAAAAATTTTATTATGCAAGTACATTCTTCTTCCAATTGTGCCCAAGGAAACAGTGAAGAATTCACCAGTATGTGTGTCAGTCATCAAGTTACAGGTCAGGCTTTGTAAAGGGAAATCCTCTAGGAGAGATGCCTACAATAGGAATGGAGGCCATGATAAAAAAAAAAACAGCCGGTTTGAAATTACAAAAACTTAATGAGACGAGGAGGAATACAAAAAGACGTTGTGGGTCAGAAGGAGAGGAAGCAAAGATGTAAGAGCGAGGGGGTTAAAAGGCAAGGCCAGGATGGGTGAAGGAAGGGGTTAGAGCTTTACAATTGCAGAGAGGGGGTAAGGTAAGGAGAGGGCAAAAGAAGAAGAAAGAGTGAGGAAGTATAAAGATTTGGCAGTGGGATTATGGATATGTGGGGGAGGAACGAGCAGCACGAGAAATGTGATGAAAGTGGGCGAGCAAGTAAGAGAAGGAAGTGAAGGTAGGGCTGGAAGAGCGAGAGAGCGAGAGAGCGAGACAAAACATTTACCGTAATAGCACTGGCACACTTACAGTAACTCATAATGACTCCCAAAGATTGTTTTTATTTCTCTCCAGGCCCATTCTAGCTAACACCAAAGTGGAGCTACTGTGGTACTGAAGTCATGTCAGTTCTTTTTCCGACACAATGTAGGAAAACGATTCTGTATTGACACTAAAATCAACAAAGCAGTTAAAATGGCTGCACTATAAACATGCTTTAACTTAAAACAAAGGGTACTTGCAGCTTCGGGTTGGCCTGTCATTTTGGCTGAACAAAAGAAATCTCCTTCCATAACAGGGTTTCTGCAGGGTAGAAGGTATGAAAGTATGATGGAAAAGTACTGATAGGGATCTATAGCTCTGTGCTATTTATATACCTCCAGTGGATTCTCCTTATTTTGAAGAAGACATTTCTGAAACTCTCCATTCAGAAATTGCCCATGTCCAGGCCCTGGGAAACATGCTTCTAACTGTTGATGAACAAACAGGAACTGAACCTGATGTCATCAACCCACAGTGCAACCACCATGTGTTTGGTCAGTTTAACACAGCAACCATCACCCAGTGGAACTTGACTGCGAAATAAACCAAAGTGGCAGCAAAGTATTGCATCTCTGTCGGGCCTTAGGCCTGTACATAGGTTCAGAAGGGACTCTTTAGGGAGATTCACATACTCCTCAGCTCCTGGGTCTAGTGTGGTAGACTATGCAATCACTAACATAGACACCTCCACTATCAGTGCATTCACTGTCAGACCACAACCAAATAAATGGTATATTACCACAACATATTGAAACAGGAAGATATAGAGGTGTGACTGAAGACTCTATTGTGAGCTAAATGAGGTGGATAAAGAAATGCATTTCAATTTATACTGTCCTTTTTTATCATGATTTACGGCAAATACTGTTTAAAAAAGTTCCTGATTCAGATTTGATGGGTATTGAGAATGGAGCTTTAATTGAATACCTTTTTGATAATGTTTTTGCATTTGCTGAATATCACTCTAAAGCATGGTATAGGACGAGAAAAGTAACATTTGATTGATGAATCCCTCAGAATCTTGTTTCTTTTTTGTCTTGCTTGGATTTGCGTACCGTGTCACGTGCTTAGGGGGCTGTGCTTGAGTGTTTGCATATCTGTTGTACTTCCATTGTGGGTTATATCCTAAGGCGTTATGTGTGAGAGGTTTAGGTTTATTTCTGGACAATGTTTGTGCTTATATGTATATTTGAATGTTGTTGATGTATTGTGCCTATGATGGTGGGCAAACGTGCCGGAATGTTTGGTTTGTTGTTAGTTAATGTGTCTGAATAATCCCATGAGGGATGGGTTATGTAAATTACTAGACAAGAAAATATAATATTCATTCATTCATTCGACACAAAAAGGGAACCCAGGAAACTGTATGAATTAATGACAGTGTGGAGACAAATTCATCATGGCCTTGAACTCACCTGATCTGATGAATGACGTAACAATATATGACCAAAATCAATAGATCCCTACCAGAGATGGCAGCAACAAGGCCAACAAGGATTTCTGATATATTTCATAAAGCAGCTATTACAGCTGAACTTATAAAACAAAGATGGAAGCCTGTTAAAAGGCAAAATGCTGGCAAATAGTTTGATCAAGAATGCAAGACCAATCAGAAAAGACCTGAGAAAAATAGCAAATGAAAAACATCGGCAACCAAACAACCCAGTCTTACGCATTTAGGTACAATGACATTTTAAACAAATATACACATACAATTAGGAAACAAAAAAACTAAATTATACCCACATGAAACTTGAAGATATTGAGAACACCATTATTCAAAATCAATTCTGGGATATGTGGAACAGCTTCAACATAAAGCAACCACAAGCATTACCCATCCAAAATGGTGACATCTGGAGAGTGTGGTGGAAATTATGATTTTCCTTGTGGAGAAGTGAACAAATAAGATGATGATTCAACAAACAGTTGTAAAGAGCAAAATCATAAAGAGCAAATCTATTTCAGCTGAAAGGACAGAGATCATACACAGCCCTGTGTATGATGAGTCTGACCCTGAAGTGCAGATAAAGTCAAATATTTATAGTTACAACATAGCATACAGAGGGCAGGGGAGGAACACCTGTTGACCTTGAGCTAAATCATCTCTGTCTTAGCTAATGAGCAAATAAAGGAGGACTGTTCTCTTATCACCTCAACTTTACCACACAGACCAAATCTCTCCGGCCAAGGAAAGCTTGTGGTCCAGACAGCATTAAAAATGAATTGCATTAAAATGCAGCACTCCAGAGATTCAGGGTGCAGTGTATCATATTACAGTCAGGATGTTTTCCTGGCATCTGGTGCAAAGGGCTCATTTCCCCCATTCATAAGAGTGGGGACAAATCAAATCCTAGTAACTACCCTGGCATGTGTGCCAGCAGGTGTTTAGGTAAATTATTCTGTAGTATCTAAATAAAAGAATACTAGCTTTCCTTGACAAACGCTCTATCTTGAGTAAAAATCAAGATAGAGCACCACTGACCATGTATATATACCCTTCACACTTTGTGTACACCAAATAAAAAATGGTAAGATATTCACTTATTTTATTAATTTCAAGAACGCTTTCGACTCTATTTGGCATGAAGGGCTCTATTACAGACTTCTGTATCGTGGCATAGAGGGCTAAATGTATGATCTGGTTAAATCAATGTGTAGAAAATAGGTATGATGTTAAAACTGGAGACAAACAAACTGAATCCTTCTCCCAGAGATGGAGGTGTTCGTCAGGGCTGCAATTTAAATCCTAACACTTTAATGTTTATATAAATTAATTTGCTGTTCAGTTGGGTCAATGTGCTGCTCCCTCCTACATAGAGAGGCGAAGTCTGTTTTGTGCTGCTGACCTTGTTCTATTGTCTCCTACTAAAGACAGACTACAGCGACAGCTGGACATAGTAGAAAAGTGTCAGAAATGGGCCCTGGCAGTAAATATGAAAAACTAATGTCATGATTTTTCCAAAGGGGAACAAATACCAGTTTACCATAAATAATCATATCATTGAACATAGTATGAGTTACCTTGGTATAACCATAACAGCATGAGGAAGTTTCAACATGGCAGTGAATGCACTAAAAGAAAAAACTCCAAGAGCTCTAAATGCAATTAAGAGAACATCTTATAATTTCCAAATTCCAATTAAAATCTGGCTTAAAATTGTCACATCCCGTTAGTCCTTGTGCATTTTATTTTGAAATCACGTCCTGTCTTGTCATTTCAGTTCCTGCCCTCCTGTCTGCTTGATTAGTCACACCTGCTCCCCAGTACACACCTGCCCCTGATTCCCTCATCAGCCACTTCCCTACTTAGACCAGTTCCCTTCCTTTGTTATTTTATAGCGTCATCCAGCCCATTGCGCTGTATGGTAGGGAAGTATGGGTTCCACTTAGTAATCATAGCTAGGACAAACATCAGACAGCAACAGAATCTTTACGTGCAGAATTCTGCAGATACATTTTACACGTACACAGAAAAACACCAACAAATACATATAGAGTAGAATTAGGCAGATACCCACTGATCACTGACATTCAAAAAAGAGCACACATTTTTTAATCACCTTAAATCCACCCCCAGACATCCTCCATACCAAAGTACTGATTGAACTAATTTGTTTTTCTAAAATTGACACTTGCCCATTATGCGGTAATGAACTTCCTTGCCAATAGGCTTCCTTGCTGCTGTAGCCATCTGGAATGACTGTGCTTTCTACAGGTCTGATGGTGCTGACTGAAGCTCCTCAAAAAAGAATTGAACAGCCTCCTGCAGCACAATCCACTGTTATAACAATTGTTATGACCTGGCTCTTAGGCCACAACAAACAGGAGACACACCATGATAGTTTTAACAAAAATATATTTTATTAAACCAAATTAAGTAAATTAAAGAGACAGTTACGGATAGTAGAGATGTGGGGTGTTGATAGTCAAGTGTGCATGAGTGATGGATGTGTGTGGGTGTTTTAAAGGTGCAAAACAAGG
Source organism: Maccullochella peelii (assembly GCA_002120245.1). Classification (NCBI taxonomy): domain Eukaryota; kingdom Metazoa; phylum Chordata; class Actinopteri; order Centrarchiformes; family Percichthyidae; genus Maccullochella; species Maccullochella peelii. The sequence continues at coordinate 34,110 of LKNJ01003508.1, forward strand.
CATAAGAATGGACTTAAGACAACATACTAAACCAAACCTGTAGGGAAAAGGGAAAAAGAGAGCTGTAGCAGCAGAAAGAAAGAAAGATTACACTAATGATCCACCTGCCAAGTGAGCAGACAGGCGAATCACACAATCCCACTGACTGCCCACAAGCGAATACAAAAATATTTTATAACTAACGTTACTCCCTACGGCAGGCGGGAGAAAATATTTAAGACCTTTGTAAATTAAATAGAAGCCTTTTAATATCTTCTGAGGCTTTTTCTCTGGGAAGCTAAATTCAATGTTTGTTAAGGCTTTTCAATACCTGCAGATACCCTACACAAGAAACGTTTTTTTTAAATGTCAAGACCACTCATCATCAGCCGAGTGCTTTCTTTCTATCCGACACACATGAATGAAATATCTAGAAATACACACTCATGCAGTTCTTCTACATAGCAAAGTGGTAACTGTCCTAATATATAGGTCTTGCAGTCTTCCTCAGATTACTGTACATCATACATCATCACTGATTTTCTGTCCCATCTCCTTGCTGATTACATATTTCAATTGCATACAGAAGCACTGTTACATGTGATTACAACTTGAGGCACCAATATTTGAAAGTCCATAAGGAAACATTTGCTTGTTTACAGAATGTACATTTACCGTCTGGTGTACTGGTCCACTCTTCTGTTATGTATTGCAATGAACCTTGTCAGGCTCTGGTCAAATACAAATCATTGAAACAGACCAGACAACAGTGGTTTTTCTCTCAATATACTTTAACTTTATTTATAAAGAAATCTGGTATACAGTAAAGTCTTACTTTTTCAGCTTTGATTAAGAAAAGAACACAGAGATATTGCATGACAAACAACACCCAGGCCAGTGATACATAACACACTACAGCTTTCAAAATAGGCGAGGCAGAGCCACTGGGAGAGCGACAGGCTGTGTCGGCCATATTGGCTCCTCTGTTGCTAGGTCTCTGCTGATTTTGTGAGAAGCTGTGCAGTCCTGTTCAACTAGAATAAAGTAGAGGACTTTCATGCGATTCAAAAATGACTGGAAAAAGAGGACCCTTTATGCGTGCCGATACACAAACAGGCTCAAAGCAAAATCTCTTTGTGAGTATCCTTGGTTAGTTTTAAAAAAATGTAATATTGTGTTAGCATACTTTCAGAGGGTCAGACGGTGTTAGTGCATATTTACAGCCAGCAATTCTGTTGAATGTCCATTGCACAATCAGATAAATCTCTTTCAAATGCAGAACTGAACAAAACTCAAATGAACGCACGATGAAATCTGACTACACTACAAACTGTGTTGGTAATCTTTTGCTATTTGAACATGAACTGTAAAACTCTCTTTGGATAGTACTTGGAGTATGCATGTGTGGGAGAGCAACACTGAACCCAGGCTGAACTCCTAAGGCATCAAAGTTGAAAGGCGTGTCAGAAACAACAAATGTTGATTTCTGATGTGTGATAACACAGTAAGCAAATCACAAACACTGAAAATGTGTTGAAATATGTGATGAAATATGAATCTTTGAAAAGTTGTAGTGGAGTATAGTGGTCTACAGTCTACAGTGAGTAATGGATTACATGTAAAGAGCTTCTGCAGTGTCTTTACAACAACTGGCCATCTACTAACTTTTTTGTTGGTCTTTTAGCCAATCAGATGGCTTCAGGGCTACACATTTTCAATAAAAACTCTTTGCGATGACCAGTAATGATCCTAATGTGGTCTGATTACCTGATGTAGAATGAGAATGGGGACTAGAAATCAGGCAAAGATGTTGAAACAGATTTAGTATGAAACCAAAGACACCACAACCACTATGTAGACAATGGAGAGGACGATGACCCCGATGCCGATTCCCAGGGCCACGTGGTTCAGGGTCCTGGCCATCCTGCTGTTCCGCTCCGCCGCCATCTGGTCCCCGACATGGTTGGCTTCACGGGCCTGATGGTGAGAAAAAACATTTACAATTGGAAATGAGTGAGGTTAAAAGAGAAAATATGCCACAACATTTCAATGTTTAAACTACTGTTCTTTTTAGTTTAGCCTTTTTAGCCTGACCTGCAGTGCTACAGCACTTTGTGGAGTAACAAGACATGCATTCAGTGCATTGCACTGGAATATACTGAGGTTAAAGCGAGCCTCTGTCACTTTTGCTGAGCAGCGGCCACTGTGGTCACAAGTATGTATATACACCACATGCATATTGTATATGTGTGTGTGTATGTGATCCATTGTTAACATAAAAATATTGATGTCGCTTTAAATAGAATTAGATAAATGTCTCAACATCATTCTGACAGTAAAAAAGGTGAAATAAGGCAGAAAAACCATCCAGTTTGCTTAGTTTTTATAGCAAAGCTTTACACAACAAACATTTCAGATCATGTCCACAATAATAGTGTGGACATGCATTAATATTGTATGCCTGTATGCCAACTGCTGAGGAGGAACTGACAGTAATCATTACTGGTTATGTGTTCCTCTGCCTAAACAGTAATCTGTCAGATTTACGAAGCGAGTTTTGCTTGGAGGATATTGTACAGTTTATACTGAGTGCAGTCAATATTACGGTAAGCACATCTTCCCTTTTTTGTGCACCTCAATATTGGGACAAAACTCCATAAAACTGTACTGTTCCAAAAGCTGTGGCTCTGTTCTCACAGCCGTGCGCAAATTATACAGTATTATTATTATTATTATAAGATATATTGTCCCTATCCAACGCTGTCCTTTACCATGTTGGGTAGACAAGTAGATGTTTTATCTTTTGATCTGTATTTATTTAGTTTCAAGAATATTTAAGAAAGCTTTACTTCCTGATGTATCTCAAATCTTAAAGGAATAGGTCGACATTTCGGGAAATGTACATTTTCAGTGTGAGTGTGACAGCCTTGGGGCCTCTACCAGGGCTTGTGTGTGTTGTCCTGTGTGTGTTAAGATAAGATAGGATAAGATAACACTTGTCTTGCATCACCTGCTCCAACAATCATTACAATAGATAATACAGCATCAAAACAACATCTAAAACATCAATAAATAACACCCTAACATAAAAGCATAGTCCATGTGTGAGTGTATGTATGTGGGTGGGGGGGGTGTATGATCGTGTGTTGGGGGGACACAGTCCAAGTGTGGGGGTGTATGGGTGGGGGGTTATTCACCTCCTTGCACTCCTCTGTTGGTTGAGCAATGTTACAGAGTGAGGAACAAAAGAGAGTTTATAGTTATTGTTCCTACAGACTGGCACCCTAAAGCGCCTCCCCGAGGGCAGACGGTGGCACTCCTCATGTAGAACATGAGAAGAATCCAGGGTGATTTTCTCAGCCAGTCTGAGGGTACTCTTAGTTAGGGAAGGAGTTTTTCACAGAGTTGCCTCAGTTTCCTCCTAATTCCACCCCACCTCCCTCGCTTCCTTCTCCGGCTTGTTGGTGACTGTTTCAGTTCCCCTGGGATGCTAGCTAGCAGCTTATGCTAAGCTAAGCCAACATTCTTCTGACTGTAGCTTCATAGTAGTTTCATTCATCTTTTCCAAAATGTCAAACTATTACATTAAGACTCACAAACATAATCACCTCTTTCCTCTACTCTAATGTCCTCTTCTTGAATAATTAAATTTAAGTAAAGAGTATGTTTCAAATAGGCAAATTACACAATGTTACTATTTTTGTCAGTGACTATGTTGTTTACTTCAGAAAAGTTAAATGCTCATGGTCATTAGGAACAAGGACATCTTTGGGGGGCTGGAAACTGGCAAAGGGCGATTGGGTAACATCCTCATAACATCAACCGGATCATAAAGCCGTCATGGCCGTCCTGTTCTCTCATCTTCTTAAACTCCCAGTTGCTTTCAGTACAATAAAAATCTGTGCATGACTTGTGCTGTTTCAACAAGATTAGACAGCTCAATCAATTTGTGCAAGCAAGAGCAATTCTGTACCCAAGCCTGAATCAGGGAAAGATGCTGTCTGGAGCTGCTCCCAGTGAGTGCTGTAGCTGTCACCTCACTACAAGGTTTACTGTTTCATACTATCAACTCTTTCACTGTTAAATATATTTTCTGCCTTTGAAGCAACAACCGACGCTGTTTGAGATTTACATGTAGCTGGTTGACAACACTTTAAGAATAATAGCTAGTAAATAAATACATTATGTTAAATTATATTTTATATATACTGTGGTCAATTATACTTCCAACGCTTCCTATTAACTATGATTATATTTAATATATAACATCAACCATAGTCATATAACACCAACCCCTCAAAGTGGATCGATTAGATGCAATTTCCCTTATTATCCTCCATCCAGATTTTGCTTGATTGGATTATTGGGAGAGTATCATATGTCAGGGGCAATCAGACCATCAGGTGTTCTGTGTATCCCTGCTACGTACAGTAAGTATACAGTGAGGTTGTGGAAATTCCCCAAATTGTCCTGATCAACTGTCAGAATCTCTACACTCAAAGCTCCATTACTTTCATTTTCCTCTATTCATAATGCTGGGGAAGGACATATTGCATAATATCTCACAAAAACATGATGGGAAAATTTCAGTGGGCAATTCTAAGTTTTCACTGGCATTTAACTATTGTGCAACCTATAATAATAATAATAAAGAACCACTTGCGAAACAGTGTGGTGAGTGACCTTTGGACACTTCCAGTAACTAGAACTGTTTTGCACAAATAGAGGTTGCATTCAGTGATCTGTGATGTACTAAAAACACCTTTGCAAGAAGAGAAAACTTAGGAGTATTTGTTTTAGGAACATTTTCATATAAAACTATAATTCATGCTGCAACTCTAAAAGGCATTTCTTGTAATTCGTTATTTAAAAAATGGCCCCTTTAAAAGGTACAACAGGTTATTCAAACAACTATTACAACTACATTGTTGATTTGTACATTAAAAAGGTCCCAAAACCAAAGGAAGAGCTTCTCTGCTGCTGTGAATCACGTAGGCGATCACACCTACTAAGACTAATCTCAGGAAGTAAAAGTAAATTCACAAACGTCAGTAAGCCCACATGTGAACTTCCACTGAATCACTTCTCCCATGACTACAGAGAGAGCATGTGTGTGGTCATTTCTCCTTTACACCAAAGCTACTGATATCAGTCAGAAACACTCAACACAGCTCTGCTTGTACGACACATTTTATCAAGTAAATACTGCACCTAATGCTCTACATACCGGTAAGTTTATTCAACTATAAAATGGAACGTCAATGCAAGTCAAGTCAACTTTGTTTATATGGGCCAAAATCAGAAATTGAAGTTTGTCCACAGGCAAGCACACAATCCAACCTCTATGGAGAGTTCAGTTTCTGATGGTTAATAAATAATGAATTCATATTAGCTTGGGTTTAAATGGAGCTTTTCTATCAAGAAAAACAACATTTTTGCTATCATTGGTACCAAATTTCATAATTCTTTCCAAGAAACATCTGGGAAATTATTAGAAACATCTCATTACCAACAAGGTCTTTAACAGGAAATAAAAGGGGAGGTGCAACAGAGGAGGGATCCCTCTTCTATTTGCATCTCTAGTTAAAAAAAATGGAAAAATTACAACAAAAATAAAAGAATGCCAACTGAAGTCTATGCCATGTAAAACATTTTATATAATAGTATTTGTTCATGACGCTGTTTTATACAAATAAAAGCTCTTCTTTAGAATTGCTGCTTGAATGCATCTTCATATGCTGCAAGTCACTATCCTTAAATTATATTATACAGACTGATACACTGGTGCTTAAATTGCATTTGATGCTTTTTGCAGATTGGCTTAGCTTTACTGCTGCTGCCTGATTGGCTGTCAGTCTTATTTGTCCTGCAGTAGTGTCTGTGTGCTCTGTCTCAGTGAGTGGCCCTGTCTGGTTGTCAGTGCATCTGCCTGTGGTTTGCTGCCTTCCTCCTCTGCATGCAAGTGGTCTGTGGTCTGAGTCATTGTGAGAAACGATGGGGACGAGAGAGCAGGGATGCTGATATTTGTGAGAAAATGGCTGGGAGCAGAACTGAATGGAGCTGATGAAAGAGAGGATGGAACAGATATGAAAAGCCTGCAGGGCCTCTCTCACACACAATGAGACAAAAACAAAGTCATGATGGCATAAGAGTCAAGCCTGTTAATTCAACATGCTAAAATTTCTGTCTCACAGTCACGTGCCTTTGCATCTTCCACTCTTGTCTGTCATTCATCCCACACTTTAAGCAATCATTTGCTGGAACATTTCACGACACCTCTCTACCAAACATCCCCCACCCCCAACCTTCACTCCCACAGATATTTTGACCCCTGATTTCCTGAGCCTTCATCCGATTGGCTGATGGTGAGGTCAACCGGGGAAAAGGCATTCCACTCCCTCACACTGCTCTCTGTAACCCTGGTTGACACACATACACTTAACACAGTTACTTACACATGCAGGGACACAGTCTCTGTGTTGTGCAGGTATTTTTTTTATGTAGGCTAAACAGGCGTAGCCTCGAGGCCGCAGCCTATTTCAGGGACGCCTGCCTCCTCAAAGTGAGCTCTGTGTGATTTTCCACTTCAAATATCCACTAGGTAGGTCTTTAAAAATCCCCCATCTGGGATTTATTATAGTCTGGCTTTCTGGGATGAGACCCAAAAGGGGCTCAAGCTTGTGCCTGGTGCTTCCCCGCAGGACAAGAAAAAAGACAACATGTCTTATCAGCACGAGTAAAACACTGTATATATTTAAACATTGGCCATGACAGGCCAGGCGTCATAGTGATTCACAGCTAGGATTAGTGGATTCACCTTAAAGCTGCACTAATCAATATTTTTATATCAACAATGGATCAAAAGTTTGCACAAGTTAGCAATTTGTTGGTGAACATAGCGTAGCATTTAGCAGCTAAAAGGTATTTTTCTGGAGGAGCTGCACGGTGGAGAGTTGGGTCTCTGTACACATAAGGAGTTGGTCTAGACCTGCTCTATATGACAAAGTGCCCTGAGATAACGTTGTTATGATATGGCGCTATATAAATAAAACTGAATTGAAGACTACAACAGAGCTAAATGGAGAGTGAATATTGGACTTAAATTCATCAGGACACGTCTCCAAATGAATGCTGATATTTCTCTGTGTGTGTAAATAGGCAACTGTTGGCCAAAAAAATCATTAAAGCAGGTTTAACAAATACAAATGTAAATTAAGGTAAAGGCACATTTCAAAATGGTAATTAAATTGTTATTTTAACACAAGCTGGTGATTTCCGGTTGTTGAACACAGCTTTCTCTGCCTGTCAAAACTGAGAATTTAAAGAAATGAACAGTAGTTTTTGGTAATTGCAGTATCATGTTAACAGAAATTCAACAGTTAGCAGTACCTCAGAGTTAAAGACATGATTAAGGCTTTTACCCTAACGAAATGCTCAGATGAAGAGCTGTGGGTGGTTCTCAAACGCACATAATCAAGGTAAGCAATGCCATCCTGCTGCAGTAAGGTGGTTTGTCATATCAAGGAAGAGAAAAAACCGCTGAACAAATATTTACATTACCTGTGGTCACAGCTATTTCAGTGTGTCACTATGCCTTCAACTGTAACACAGAATATGTACATTTATATTTGAAATGGTGACTATTACTTGTATTAAAGTGAGCTTCGGGGTCTATGAGGGTTAGGAGACGTTTCTTTAACGTTTTACCTCAAGCCTTCTGTGTAGCTGTTGTTTTATTTCAGTTTACATCACTTACAGCACTCCCTGCTGCAGAGTACTCCGTGATCTCACAGCCATCTTGACTGGCAGGCAACAGGTGTTAGCCTTCACGTTGTTCTCTGCAGCTCTCAGTGGTTTAACACATAGCTGCCTCCAGTGGGACATGAAACCCTAAAGCTAGCAGTGTAACACCATGCAATGCTCTAGAAAAGCAATGCATTCCTCAATGTTATAATTTTTGGATTCATATTCAGCCGGGAAGTTTTAGATGGCCGTGTTCAATCTGTCATCTGCGTAGAATTATGAAATCCCATCAGTTTAGAAACGGGAAAGTTAGGAATCCTATGATGGATACGGTGATAATGGACAGCCTTTTGTTGCCAGCAAACTTTGTCAATCAGCTCAGCTGGGAGCTCTCACATGTTCATTCATGGGTCACATGTACGCCGTCTGTTATGATTAGTGTAAGCTGTTAAGAGCGAGAGGAAATGATCTCATGTTGCAAACATGGTGAAACAAACCCCTGAAATACAACTAAAGTGCAACAATCATGTCTTTTATCATGTATAGCTGCCTTCTGGACCATGATGTAGGCTTATTTTATCATTTGCAGTTTGAATTTGAGACACACGTTTGGTCAGACATTTCAAATTTGTCTAATAATCCTTAATGCAACGTTACTGGAATAACACAAGGTGTATGTAAACAGATGTTTTAAATGGAAGTAATGTTCTTGGCAAGAATAACCTTTTTCACATCAGAAATGTTATTTCGCATGTGAATGATCTAATCTGTGTCATAAACAATTTCCCCAAACTCAATGATAAATGTCACTGTTGTTGCAGCAGTGGGGCTCTGCAGAGGGACAGGAAGTACAAGTCATGAGCCCTGCAAGTTACTGTGTGGATGTTCATCCACTGTCAATAGGAGATAAGCTGAGGAAAAGCTCATGTTTTGGGAAACAAAGGACTGTTTGATGACGCTGTCACAGGAGCGAGGAGTGGCTTGGCGCTAGAGACACAGAGCGCTGATGTCTGATCATGACAAAAGTGTCGCTTGTCCAGACACTCCAGTAGCTGCTGTGTCGGAAATGTCACCTCTCGAATCTCGTCCTGGGCCCGACAGAAAGTTATTCTCATTTTTCTGGACATTACCAAAGAGAGAACTGGCACACATTGGTGCAATTAATTCTTGTATTGTACTGTTTTTATCACCAGAAAACTTTCAAAGGAGTCACTTTGCTCTCTTGTATATTGTGGTTGAAAATGCCAGAGAGAGAATGTTAAGTGAGACAGATTCCAGCAGCCAGCTCCACATCTCTCCAGCCCTCCCTCTCTCCTGGTCTGTTATTGCCACTGTATCTCGTTTCCGTCTCTGCCCTTTTCTTTTCTGTTGAGCCAACTCTCCAAATGATGCTTAAGAACACACACAGTTTGATACACGGCCCTGCCAAAACATGGCTGTCCCTCGCTGTCTATTTATTCTTCTCTTCCAATCTCTCCCAAGTGTTAGCCACTTCCTCTATCTCCTCCCAGTTGCTCCCTCATTATGTAGCCATGTATCCAAAAGATAATGGAGACACAATGAGTCATCCACTCCTACCGATCTAAAATACAGTGGGGCAAAAAAGTATTTAGTCAGCCACCAATTGTGCAAGTTCTCCCACTTAAAAAGATGAGGGAGGCCTGTAATTTTCATCATAGGTACACTTCAACTATGAGAGACAGAATGGGGGGAAAGAATCCAGGAAATCACATTGTAGGATTTTTTATGAATTAATTGGTAAATTCCTCGGTAAAATAAGTATTTGGTCACCTGCAAACAAGCAAGATTTCTGGTTCTCACAGACCTGTAACTTCTTCTTTAAGAGGCTCCTCTATCCTCCACTCGTTACCTGTGTTAATGGCACCTGTTTGAACTCGTTATTAGTATAAAAGACACCTGTCCACAACCTCAAACAGTCAGACTCCAAACTCCACTATGGCCAAGACCAAAGAGCTGTCAAAGGACACCAGAAACAAAATTGTAGACCTGCACCAGGCTGGGAAGACTGAATCTGCAATAGGTAAGCAGCTTGGTGTGAAGAAATCAACTGTGGGAGCAATTATTAGAAAATGGAAGACATACAAGACCACTGATAATCTCCCTCGATCTGGGGCTCCACGCAAGATCTCACCCCGTGGGGTCAAAATGATCACGAGAACGGTGAGCAAAAATCCCAGAACCACACGGGGGGACCTAGTGAATGACCTGCAGAGAGCTGGCAGCAAAGTAACAAAGGCTACCATCAGTAACACACTACGCCGCCAGGGACTCAAATCCTGCAGTGCCGTCGTGTCCCCCTGCTTAAGCCAGTACATGTCCAGGCCCGTCTGAAGTTTGCTAGAGAGCATTTGGATGATCCAGAAGAGGATTGGGAGAATGTCATATGGTCAGATGAAACCAAAATAGAACTTTTTGGTAAAAACTCAACTTGTCGTGTTTGGAGGAGAAAGAATGCTGAGTTGCATCCAAAGAACACCATACCTACTGTGAAGCATGGGGGTGGAAACATCATGCTTTGGGGCTGTTTTTCTGCAAAGGGACCAGGACGACTGATCCGTGTAAAGGAAAGAATGAATGGGGCCATGTATCGTGAGATTTTGAGTGAAAACCTCCTTCCATCAGCAAGGGCATTGAAGATGAGACGTGGCTGGGTCTTTCAGCATGACAATGATCCCAAACACACCGCCCGGGCAACGAAGGAGTGGCTTCGTAAGAAGCATTTCAAGGTCCTGGAGTGGCCTAGCCAGTCTCCAGATCTCAACCCCATAGAAAATCTTTGGAGGGAGTTGAAAGTCCGTGTTGCCCAGCGACAGCCCCAAAACATCACTGCTCTAGAGGAGATCTGCATGGAGGAATGGGCCAAAATACCAGCAACAGTGTGTGAAAACCTTGTGAAGACTTACAGAAAACGTTTGACCTTAAAAGGAAAAACTCCCTTTTAACAGGCAGAAACCTCGAGCAGAACCAGGCTGTGGGTTTGCCTCGACCGGTTTGGTTGAGAGAGAGGTGAGGGAGAGAGCGAGAGAGAGAGAGAGAGATAGAGAGAGCAGGAGGAAAGCGAACATACAGTAGTACA
>LKNJ01003508.1:44949-59099 GCA_002120245.1 Maccullochella peelii
CATTTTGTCTCTCATAGATGAGGTATACCTATGATGAAAATTGGAGACCTCATCTTTTAAGTAGGAGAACTTGCACAATTGGTGGCTGACTAAATACTTTTTTGCCCCACTGTATGTAAAGTATTACATGTTGAAAGCAACCTGCCCAACACTGTACCCAGCTACAAGTTATTGTTCCACNATAACAAAGTACTGAGATGAACTTTTGTTATTGACCAAATACTTATTTTCCACCATGATTTGCAAATAAATTCTTTAAAAATCCTACAATGTGATTTCCTGGATTTTTTTTCTCATTTTGTCTCTCATAGTTGAGGTATACCTATGATGAAAATTGGAGACCTCCCTCATCTTTTTAAGTGGGAGAACTTGCACAATTGGTGGCTGACTAAATACTTTTTTGCCCCACTGTAAATGATTGAACAGGAGCACTACCAGGCACCGTTTCATCTCCCACGTTTTCTCTTTCAGTTTTCAAGGGAAATCAGGGGAAGGTCTCCATACTGCTCGGCTGATTAGACCCTTGTGGCCATGTGATGGCCACCATTGATGTTATTTACAGATCCAGGCTCTTCAGAAAAGTCGGTGTTTGTGAGTAGAACTGCAGTGAATACAGTACTGCATATGATGGATAATGTAATGTAACCTAATACAGCCTTTCCCTGAGCAATAACAGACCCAGAAAAAGATATATGGTGCTTAGGAATTCCATTCAAATCAAATACACTGGGAATATTGTACTGGAAATGATGAAGCAGATTGTCATCTGTATCATTTCAATAATACAACAAAGCAGGTAAGCGTGCATCCATTGTACACCTCTGAGTTTCTCTCTCATTTTCTATAACACTCGTTTGTTTGTTCATTTGGTCTTGAACTGGTCTCTGTGAATTTACAAAGTTATATGAACAGAAGGAATCTTAGCCATGAGGATCTGATGAGATCAGTTTCAGAATACTGTGTTTCTGTTTCTGAGGGGAAATTCTAACGTTCAGGTTGCAACAGGTTGATGTTTGTGCTCTTGCGGTGTACCCTTACATTTCTTGGCTCGGCCTATGCATGGGTTTGAGTGGGAGTGGATTCAGAGAATGTGAGTGGGTGACACCTGTCTATTTGCCAGATGCATTACTGAGACAGAGGAAAGAGAGAGAGAGACAGAGGCATGCAGAAGAGAAAAGCCAAGAGTCAACAGTAGTCCAAGTCTGACTTCCAGGAAACGCTACAGGACCATAAAGTCACTCATCGAGCTGTACTGAGGATCTACAGATGATTTTCAGCTGTTCAACAAATTGGAATTCAGTCTACTGCTGATTACAGTGTAAACCCTGCAGGGTTGAATGCTGTCAATTCAGATCCTAATAATTAACCAGGTATACATGTCGTGAAAAAATACTGGTGGGAATTAGCATGTTTGTGTCTTTGTGTACCTGTGTGTTGCACAAAGACACCTTCTCATCAACATCATTAACACTACCACACAACTGTTAACTCCCACCTGAAATGCGGTTATTACAGCAAAATAAGTGGATCAGCTTTCTTCCAATTGCTTTTCATGCTAAAATGGCAGCTTACGGTTCAGCTGTGTGGCAAAATATATTTTAGAATAAGTGAAATGAGTGAAGCAGAGTGCAAAATCTGTAATAGAACGTTATAACGTTACAACTAATATTCAAGGTCCCATCAGTCTCAGCTGTACTTCGTTAACATCAAGGTTTCGTACAGCTTTTTAAGAGTAAAATTCAAGCATTTTCACACACTTTCAAGGTACCTAAACCAAAAATGTCCAAAGCCTTTATCATCACATCTAAATAGTTACTATAAACACCAGGAGACAACAAACAAATATGATGACGGGATCGTTTCATTTCAAATATTAAAAGACTTTTGGTTTACATGAGTGGTTGTGTAGATGATGAAACACCAGATTATGTTGAAAATCAAGCATTTTTCAAGGAGTATATTTGAATTCAAGCATATTCCCAACCTTGAAAACATAACGGTTAAAGTTAAGCATTTTCCACGAACCCTGTAACATGCAACGTTAGCAAGCTAGCAAACTAAAATAAGATGGTGAACCTGGTAAATATTACCTTCTAAAATTCAGTATGTTAACATTGTTATTGGGTTGCATGTTAGCATACTGATATTAGCATTTAGCTCGACGCACCACTGTGCCTAAGTACAGACTCACAGAGCAGCTAGCATGGCTGTAGACTCTTAGTCTGGTTGCCACCTCAAAGTTAGTGTCATTTTAAGCAGAATTGTTGTTCTTCTATAGACAACAAAAATGTCCACACAATCTAATGCATATGAAAAAAACCATCAGAAATTAGAATAAATGCCATTTTATTTATTATATCACTTCTGTGTTTCTTAGGTAATAAATGTTTCAATCCCAGTGTTTAAAATAAGCCGTTTAATTGTCAGACATGTATGTTGCCATGACACCTCACCTGCTCTGAAAACCTAAAGCTTTCCTGACTCCCAACCAATCACAACAGCTCTTACAGTCACAGCCCGCTGGCTTCTCAGCGCTGAGATAAATCGGATTTTACAGTGTTAGTCTTATCTGCGTGTAAATGCATCATGGAAACTGCAATCTGTTACAGCTGTGTACATAAAGTAGTTACAGCTGTTTACATAAAAGTAGTTACAGTATGCACACAGTTTTGTACCAACGGCTTTTTATTGCTTCTGTTGTTGTCCCATACTGATAACTGCATATCTAATTTAGTTCTCTCTATTCCTTCTGCACTCAACATTAAATGAGCGGAACCATATGGATAAAGCTATTTTAAAATGTGATACAAATGAACTACCAACACATAATTTTTGGTCACCTTGATAACAAAATACATTATATTTATTCTATTCGGCTTAACAGCGGTGTGCACTATGCATGAAACCACTCATTTCAACATTTCGCTGTCCTTTTTTAGTTAGTTTATCTATTCTTTGAGGGCCAAAATACCTGAGAGAAGGTGACTCTGGGACATGTTCTGTTTCAACACTGCTCTGCTACTCATTCATGCAGCTACAATCTTACAAAGAGGCTGTCCAAAGGAATGGAACTATTCTCTTAAGAAAGAATAATTTTATCTGGGAAATGTTTCCATGTGTTTTAGACTCTTGTTCCAATATCTGACTCTACAAGGCAATGTTATGAAAAGAGGAACTGCTGTCATGACCTGCTCTTCTGGTGGACCCTTATTTTATGAGACGAAAGATGTGTGTGAAATACGTTGGTTATTGCTCAATCTAAACGTATGTGATCATCAAGATGTGAGTACAAGTTGAGTAACTGTTTCGAAAGAAAAGAAACTAGGAAGGCACGGTATCCAGATTTTAAATAAATACAGCAACAAATTAAGTCATACTGGGATTTTCCACAAGGCTTAACTCAAATGAGCTAAAGCTGAATGTACATCAACACTTAAGTTCTGTTTTTAACATGCTTCATCTTGCCATGTCTGTTCAACAGCCATGACTCGATGAGATTCGGTCCGAGCTGCGAAAGGGTTAAATATCAGATTATTCTGTAGTCCCCGCACTGAGCTGCTGAGATATACGCAGCAGTGTCATGTACACTTGTACACGTGTAGCTACACCTGCAGAGGATACGATGTTCATGTCCCAGTGATTTTTCACGAGGACTGAGATCATGATTAAGACAGGTAAAGGCTTCAGTACAGTTGAAATAATGACAGGGTTGTTTTAATGTAATGCAGCAAAGCAAATGCTGCCCATATACCTGATGAAGGTCGGACAGACCGAAACGTTAATATAAACATTAATCAGGAACTCCCTGATAAGGAGTAAATCACACTACAAATCTGACTACACATTCGATGCCAGCTTCGGTTTTTGATACGCTGTGCTGCAGACACATTTCGGTCAGTACCGAAAAGCAGTGAGGTTCGACACCCGGTCCCGCCTCTAGTGGTATCCAGCTATGCGGATAGTTTTAGTTTATTTACACAGGTTTCTCTGAGATTTCTGCCTCTATCTCAATACAACGCAGGAGAGAGGAATTTCTGGTGTGTTGCTCACATTTTCCACAACAGGACCATTACGGGACACTTCATTAAATTACTTCTTGACTGACTCATATTATTGTTTTCAAATTGATCATTTTTGTGAAATCCATAATTGAACAATTTGTTAAAAAAATAAAATATCAATAAAAATAATTGTAGTTTTTACAAATTGTTTTTAATGTCGTCAGGAACATATTATATCCATTGGTAGATAAGGCCTTTTCCACATGCACTGTATTTTACACTGTGTACAGTGGGCGAGAGAGAGGAAGTGGGTTGTGTGATGAGCGTCACATACAAGCTAACAAGTCATCAGTGCTCTTTAGAAACCTTGTGACAAGATCATTCATTTTAACAGAATCTTCTGACAGCCTTTCAACCTTTATCCCCATATTAACAAAATCATATTTCTTCCTCTAAGAATCACACAGCTGGTCAATGTAAACGCATTGACTGAAGTTTGTTGACACCATCTTGCATAACTTTATACGTGCTGAAGTTCATGTTTACAACAGTTACTCATTGTTCCCATTTGGAGCTGCAAAGCTTCCTCACACTGTCTCACTATAACTGGAAAAGGCAGTCATTTTATATCATTTACATCAATCAGAGTGTGTTTACTGTACAGATACCAATAACAATACAGATGCCTATTTGATAACAGATAAGCTTTGCACTAAATATATACAGTATATAACAGTTGCATTTATATGCACAATACATTCAGATCAGGTCCAAAACAATGTGCTGATATTAAAATATAAATCTGTTGTTGCTGGGCCAAACTGTTAGTTGTGTGAATGTGTGTGAATCTCATATCTAGTAACCTACGTAGATGGATAGGTACACACAAACAAAGTAGGGGATAACGGAGTTTGGTTTACCTTTCACTGCCTCATGGCTTAGTCAGCTCAGCCCTGCAGCTTTGGGTCTCATATAGTGTCTGCTCATTACTGTAACAGCCTTGGAAGCAGTGGTCAAATTAGGTTGCTGGCTGAGCGACTGCTCACAGTCGCAGTATTCTGTCTCTAAAGACGCAGACGGTCACCACTCAAATGACCTAATGGCCATAATTTAAGAGTAGATGGCTTCCATAATGGATTTTGCCCTGTACACATCAACCAGAGACTGTTCAACAAAGAGCAGAAGAGGACTGCGCTCTAATATACTGTAGCAGCAACAGAGACTGTGTTACTACTGATCAGAGGACAGGGAGAAACAACAGCCATGTAAACAGTCTGGCTGGGGGACTCTGTTCTGTGTGTTGCTGTTCAAACATCAAGGTAAATACTGTATGCTAAATGTAGACTAAGGGCGTTTTCACACCTATAGTTCGTTTGCTCTGATGAGTTTGTAAACTTGGAGCGTTTCCCCCTTGGTTTGGTTTCATTTCACACAGAGGAAAAATCCAAGCAAACTAAAATGCATCACTACAAACCACGTGAGAACGTTCACTCTGCTTACTGGTCAGAAGTGTGTGGGGATGTTACACACGGTAACAGTAGGTGGCGGCATGCACCATTGACGTTGGTTTGTAGTTCGCCAGTAAAACCAAAGAAGAAGAAAATAAATAGAGGCAGACGGTCCTGTGTTCTGAACTAGTACATATTTCTGAGAGGAACATTGCTGGTTCATTCTCCAGCTAGCTCCTACTACTAGAAACAGTTTGTGTGCTCTGCTGCATCACAGAACGTAAAACACACCTGGCTACAGGAGCCGTTTAGCTCAAACTTGCGGAGTACACCGTGTAGTTGGGTCGGATCACGTTCCCACCACAAACGAACTGCTCCAGTCTTCATTCGAGACCCCTTAGAACAGGTGGTCTCGGTACGGTTGTTTTGGTCCGCACCCAAGTGCGATTACTGTGTTCAATTCAATTCAGTTTTATTTATATAGCGCCATATCATAACAAAGTTATCTCGGGGCACTTTTTCACACCTGCCCAAACAAACCGTACTACCCGGGCAAACGCACCACACAAACCCTCTAAACCCATAGTGGTGTATAAAGATCTCGATTCTAAGATGCATCGCGATGTGGACGACAGAACATAACATTGAGAGTTATATGATATATATAATTAGGCCTACATGAAAAAAACAAAACAACAACCCTACCATTAATTTCAAATTAACTGATTTTATTGTGATTAAAATAACAGCCTACGCAAAAAAAAACGGATGTTGATTGTTGATTTTGCACTGCAGAAGGATTTATGTTTTGTTTTTGTAATGTTTATGTATGTACTCAAGTGGTTCACTGGTATTGAAAAGACGCAGCTTTTTGTATTAGACTGTTGTAGTCAGATTTTTAAAAGCACCTTCTAAATAAAAAGGATGTTCAGATTTATCTGACTGCTTGTATTAATTGATGATAAAGTAGCCATGTGCAGTAATTGCAGAAAAGTGCAGTAAAGTGCAGTCAACGCTGAATGACAGTGAGGGATGATCGTGCAGGGATAATGTTTGTGGATTGATCTCACATCTCCACCCAACACAATAACGCTATAACGGCAGAAATTAAAGTGGTTTACTGCTGCGCAAGTAGGCCTGTGTTTTCAAACATTTTGTAGGCTACGTCTAATGTATGGCTTACAATTCATGTCTTAGGCCTATCAATTTCACTGTGCCCATTATCACTAAGAGTGCTTTTTTTTTTTTTTTTTAAATCAACCAATCACACCTTTTAAAAGAATGTGTCATACCTAGCAATGGGGTCAACCACACCTCACCAAGGTAAAAGTTTCGGTCCCTTCCTTGCTCAGAGTTGCTCCGAAAATTTTCCTAAATCACTCCTAAGCTAAGACTCCTTGCTAGAAATGTTTACGTTGCGTTAGGAGCTCTCTGAAAGTATTCTCAGAATGTTTATGAATACGGCCCCTGATGTATGTTTTTTTCATATGTACGACATATTTGCATACTCTCATTATTATTTGGGCGTTCATCTTCCCACACATTGTGCGGAAACACTTCAACAACAGGAGACATTTACCATATCAAAGACAGTTCAGCGCCTTTAAAGCTTCAGAAAAGCCCACTCTCCATGTGCAAGTAAGACTCTCCGTGAATGTCCTAAAATGTTTTAGGGCCAAATAAATGTTATAGCTGGCTTTTAATTCGTTTAACGAAATGTGTAGGAAAGTTTTTTCCCACTCTGAGGATTAAATGCCAACCACATGGAAACAATCGACCAACTTCTCCTCCTAAAGAAGTGTGGAGGACATACCACTCCAATGAGACAGCGCAAAAACAAACTCATTAACTTCCTGAGTTACCTCACGCAACAAAAATACATGACTACCTATCAGCTAAAGAATCAGTCCAAACAGCACCAAAATGGTTATACAGTAGATAGGTTATACTGACAGTTGGCTCATATTTTGCTTGAGCCTGGATTGGAGTTTCACAATACATAGCAGCAATTTTTTGCATTACATAACTAATTTCCCCCACTGTAATTACTGTAGGAGCGGAGGAAATGCGATACTGTGATGGTTGGCAGATGGAATCAGACTTTTGAACCAACGGGGAGAACTGCACTGTATTACTACTACTTTTCTACTACTTTTTACAGATACAAACTAAGCAAAAACAATATCATTATAACTGATTTAAAAGAAGAAAGTTTGCTGCCATAATTTCATCAGGTAAGTCAAAGTCTCCATCAGCACTGTGTCTGAGTCTAGATCTTGGAACAACAAGGGGAACATAAGGCAATGCAAAACATCTACGTCACTCAGGCCACGCTACCTCTCAGCTAATACGACATTCAGGACCACGAAACATCTTCTCCATTGTATTTGTTGACATCATCCTTCCCGTTCCCTCTCTGCTCTCTTCCTCACATCACAGAACTCCACCCCTTCCAGCAACTCTCATTCACGTCTCCAAACACATGCACACTCATCCACCCACCCACAAACCTCTATTAATTATTTACTAGTTTAGTTTTTTACTAGGAAATTGAACTGAACACCATTTTCGTCACAGTAGAGCTCATTTCAAGGCTCAGAATAACAAAGTACACATTTACCTTTGACCTCACATCCTGGCCCTTTAATACATGTTTACAACAGAAGATTTTCCATTTTGATCATCTATTCACTCATGCATCTATAATGCATACTGTGACTGTCATTAAAAGACACCAAGACACAATCACTACTGCAGTATTGGTGCTACTGGAATTATCTTTCCATCTCTGCAGTAGTTATTCTTAGAATAGTTTTGCTGTATTTTGATTTTAAAAAGAGTAAAATAATAAAATTTGTGTTGCAGGCTGTTTTCTATATATTAGCTGAGTGGGATTTTTTTTTAAACTAGTTTTAATGTATTTTGATATATGCACTGTTCAGCTGTAGGATGAACTGGAGAATTAAATGACTTGGATCTGGCTTTGGGGGACATTTTGCTCTGTGTATCCAAGGCTGCCAGGCCATAAAAAATATAAACATGAGTGAATCCAACTCACTGAGATGGAGTAGATGAGGGCAGCAATTCCAAGCGGCAGGCAGCAGCACAGCATGGTGAAGATGGAGTAGCACAGGTAGTCGTTGACAGGGTTGGCCAGCGGGCCCTGAGTCACGTACACTGTGGGCTGGACAGTGACGGTGGACGGCTGTGCTGGGTACTGCTGACCCATGGGGTACGCCTGTTGCCCATATCCTGCACCTCCATAGCCCTGCTGGCCACACACATGGAACACAATTTAAACTCATTTCAGGTCAAAGGAAACAAGGGTGTCAAAGTGAAACCAAGCGAAAGCCAAATGTTTGGAGGGGTAATGGAGCACAATCAATCAGGAGGCTTCACGTGAAACGAAACTACAATTTTGCCAGATTTGGCAAGACAAGTCTTTACTTGTGATTTGTGATTGAGCACAGAAGAAGTGGTCTGGTTAGGCTTACCCTCAGAATTAAATTAAACAGGCCATGAGGTCACAGTTACAGGCATTACTGCCGATTTCTTTATAAACAAACAGTGGAGGGAAAAAAAGACATGCTTCACGTTAATCCAACTTAGATATTTAGACCCTGCACCCATATATATTAAAGCCTAAATTGTGATCATCATTTGCTGAGTTTTATTTAATTATTATCTTGATGCAACCGAAGTTCACACGTCTAATAAATTTTTTAACAACATTACATTCGCATGAATATATTATACAAGAACAATAACATAATACTTAGCATAGCCTACTTAATACTATCATTTTCAAAAACGCTTCCAAGACTAACATGTTACCGTGCTCTTCAGTAAATATCATAATACTATACCATAGGACAGGAAAACGAACTAAGGGCTGTTATGGCAGTAATTACACTGATAAATGAACGTGCTGCGATTCAAATTTTCTGTTACATTCATACCAATTAAGAAAACTCTTTCGAAGAAATGGGTGTTAAAATGCATTGTCATCAGCTCGCTATCATATTTAGCACTGAAAGAAAAACAAAAACAAAATAAAAACAAAAAACGAACAAAAAGCTGAACTGTGTAAATTATTAATTCCCATGAAATTATTTTATTTGTTGGGTGTTGGGCTGCTTACCTGCTGTGGCGGGTAACCCGGACCGGGCTGAGGGTATCCCGGGTAGGGGTTGTCTTGGTAGGGCGGAGGGGGCGCCTGGCCCATGGAGGACTTCTCATCAGCCCATCCCGATGGAGGAGCGCTGGCAGACTTGCTGGGGTCCATAATGCAACAGCTTGGTCTCTCTCTGGGCTTTCAGTAAGAAAAAAATCTCCCCTTTTTATCGCCGGGCTCACGTGTTTTCTTCTCAAGTGTTTAACGGAAAATTTCCACCACGACCGAGTTTTCTTTATTACACCCCTGCTGATAACGTCACAAGTTGCTGCACTTGTGTTGCGCGGAGTGCGGAGTCTTGATAGTTTTCTCATTAGTGTCAAGTCAGGCAGAGTAAATAAGGGACATCCGGTCACGATTTTTAAATTAAAAGAGCGATCCAACATGAACTGAGTATGTACGAGAAAGTATTACAGTATGAGTTGAACTGAGATGAGATAATCCTTCTGTGAACACTGGTGCGGGGTTCAGCATGGCAAAGATAGAATACAAGCTAGTGCCCGGGGACCCCCATGGATCTGTGGCACTTGTTTTCAGAATCATTAATTTAAATAATATAAAACATTAATTTTATATTTATTTTATTTTTGAATGAAACACTTTCTCTTGATTTGCCTTTGATATTTTGTTCTAGGTACAGTGTTATTTGCAGTTAATTGGATTTATGTCACATCGTTTTATAGGTATTCTGTGTTGAGATGGTGCCAATATTTTTAATACATGTCTAATATATCTCTAATACAATTCTCTTGTGTTGTTTTTTCACATAACTAAGACTGTAGTCTAACAAATAGACTATGTTAAATTATTCCGAGGGACGTGTGTGTTTTTTATATATATATATACATACACACACATCTTCTAAGGGGCAGCTGAAAATAATTGAGAACCTAAATTGAGAAACTCTAAGGGGAAATAATTATTAAAAAAGCATGGATTTTGCCTAAATGTAATTTTCACAATTACTACAGTTATAAAATAGATTACTAAATATAAAATAATTTGGTGGATATCCTTATAGGCAAAAATGTCAGTAGGTTTTCTTGTGGCATGGGAAATTGGTTGGCTTTTACAGGGCTCTGGGCAATGCCACCAGTAAGCTTGCATTGCTACCTATGTCCACTCCACACTATGTTTACATTGTTCCAAGTATATTCCCATACAGGGACATGTAGTGTGTCATGAGATTTGTTGCAAGAGAAGATCAACCATCTCATTTCCAAGGAGGTCTTTGAAACGCACCAACAACCACTGGAGAACATTAAAATACAAGAGTTCTTCATCCTCAGCTTCCCCACACATAAAACTGAACCAAAAAAAAACACGGAA
Organism: Maccullochella peelii; assembly: GCA_002120245.1. NCBI lineage: Eukaryota > Metazoa > Chordata > Actinopteri > Centrarchiformes > Percichthyidae > Maccullochella > Maccullochella peelii. The sequence continues at coordinate 55,902 of LKNJ01003508.1, forward strand.
TTATGAAACAAACATGAAATATACAGAGCATAAAATGCTAGAAAATCATAACCCATCCAGTGAAAAATAAGCATTGTGCATTTGCTGTATGTTGCTGTACAGAGGTCCCATCTACTGATGATATTGATTTTGAAATATAAGGGAGTCAAGTTGTGGAAAAAAAACTTCCAAAGTAGCTTCAACACATTTCATACAAATGATCATTATTCCTAAATAGTTTGGACTTTTATTTTGAAAGCGAATTCGTCTAATTTCCGATCCTATTCTGGCTACCAATGGCTGACTTGACTCTTGATGCTGCTGTCTCCCTCATTACAGTGAGCCAATAAATGAAGAGGGAGTAGCCAAGGGAGACGAGGTTGTGCCTCTCACAACACTCAGGCTAACTGGAAAACAAAACCCTCCAAATAATAACCCTCCTTAGGTCTGTTATGGGAATGTGGTTTACAGTCACCCCTGAGTATAAGCATGGCTAAGATCCGCTTAGACAAGCAATCAATCAAGTCATGCTCCTCTCTTCACACGCCATGCAGTTCATTGCTGTCTTTTGTCTCTCTGTGTATCTGAATGGTTTGAAATTAGAATAGAGAACAGATGCATACGACAGTGTCCACTAGATAGAGCCAGAGCCTCTCTCTCACTGAGGCATGTCATAACAGTAAAAGCACAGGTGTAGCTAGCTACCTTAATAACTACACCTGTGCATTTCCTGTTATGACAAGTCAACTGCATGTGGTTTATATGCCATGTATATATTTATATCTTGTTTTATCTATTCACTCAGGCTTTCACACACATACAAGATGTTTTATGTTTAAAGTTTTGTCTGAAGCTTTGTTAATTTAATACTTTTGAAATGACAAACTAAAACTGGAACTTAATAAAGCTATTAAGCTCCAGCTTAAATCCTCTAAACATCCATGGCATACTCACACAGGTGTTTTCACTTACTGTGCCTGGTTAGACCTCCTCTCTATTAAAGTAACAGGTTGCACACCCTTCCCTAGATACAGTGGTTTAACAGCACAACACATCCTCACTACCTGCTGCTGATTTTTCATCACCACCAGCCTCCTCCTCATGCCAGCCTGCACTCCTTTAGAGCAGGTTTCCCTAATAGTCTAATAGAGTTTGGTGATATCTCATCACTTCCAGTATAGCTCCGCCTACCATCAACCTGAGCAGAGGTCTAACCAGCTAATAAGTGAAAACACCTGCTTGGGTGTGCAGAACAAAGCCAGGATTTCTGAATTACTTAACATCTATATCATTCAGTTTTTATGAATTTGTTTTATAATAAATCCATGGTTTATTTTTTTATTTAGTGTTGCAAGTGAATTGAGTTCAATTAAAAGATGTTTCTCGAGTCAGTTCAGAGTGGATGGTGGAACATGACTGCTCATTTCATCCAGTTGACGTACTATGTGAAAGCTTACTGTGGTGGAATACAGTATGTCAGTGCTAACTTTAGTGTAGAGAACAGTTTTAAGAGAAAAAGATTCAAAGATTCTATACGTAACACTCATATTTTCAATATGTGCAGTGAAATGTGGGGGTGGCATACTCAGGAGAATGTGCTAAAATGCTAATGTGCAATAATAATAATTAGAATAAGAGTAAAAAATAAGGATTAGAAAAAAGAAATATAAAGATTACATTAAAAAAAGATAAATTCTGTATGTAATATCAGTTTTAAAAAGTTACTCTCTTGCAAACACACACACACACACACACACAAATAAAATTCCACAGCTCCAAATTTTTGTTTGTTTTAATAATTCTTTTATAGAAACATGAGTCTTTCTGTATCTTTGAACAGTGCAATCCACTACTTTCCTCCATAAAGCTAAACACTCATGACTACGTGGATTTCATATACTTGACATGAAAGCATGGACAGTGGGTTAGGTTGGTTACAGAAAACGACTAATATCTACATCAATGTTTACCTTACATGTACAGTACAGACCACAGAAGTAGTGTGGGACACTGACACGACCTACAGTATGTGGACACTTAAGGAGTTTTTTGGTTATAGGTTTGTGTTCCTGTTTGATGAAGTCAACCAAAACTATGAACAGTGAATGACAAAGCATCCATGCTCACTTATAGAAGGAAGGCTGGATATGACAGTTCCTTCATGTCAAAGCCTTTTCAACTTCTAAATGCCAAAAAAAGTTAAATTGCTTGAAATGAAAGTGACAAAAAGTGTGTGTACGTGTGAAGGTGCAGGCTGCAGATCAGTAGCTCAGTTGTCAGGTAGGAAGCATCACACCTCCCAGCAGGTACACACATACTACTTTCTGTTGCTCTCTAACAATAAAACAAAAGCCTCTCATTGGATGTATCAAATCCCGCTGCTGCTGCTCCGTGTTATCTGTTGATTGCAGGTTCGGGAAGTCAGTGTGTGTTCTGACTGACATCTAGCAGTCGCAGGAACGACCTGCAGACAAACAGGGAGACGGAAAGGAAGGTGAGATTCCAAATTCAGATGGCTCATTTCCTGCTTGAAAACGTGATCAGTAACATAATACGCTGGGTTATACAAACATAGAATCTATTACTTTAAGTTGTTTATAGATGACTTTTCTCCAAAAATGAAGTTAAAGAACAATTCAAACTATTAAAAGCTTTATTTATATTTGATGTATGAAATTTCTATAATGTATGATTTGTTCTTTAAATCACTATTTCTTCAGTAAAACCACATTATTTATTTTTGCAAATGTTATTGATCTTCTGTTTTTCTGCACAAAATCATTTACAAGCCCTTTGTATTAAAATCACCATAACCTCATTAGAGTATTTTAGAGTATTTATTCCAAATAACTATATATTTATACTTTATTTATTATTTGCATTCCCAAAGAATGCAAACAGAATCTTTCGACAGTATGCCATCGTGAGAATATGTGGACATAACTGAAGTGTTTATTCACATTTTTGCATTAGGCTTTGACATCATTCTCCGTATGTGGAGAATGAGATGAAGAGCTAACACACTGCCACTCATTCTCAGATAATGAGCAGGTGTGTGAGTGTGTGTGTGTGCCCATGGAAGTGGAAATTGCAGATCAGTGCCGTATGCCCCTGTGGGTCCCTGCTGAGTTCATACATACTACCCCCCCCCCCACAGTGTTTTTCCATATGGGTCTGCACACAGTGGTGTTGTGTGGAAGTCCGTTCCCCCGTGGAAAT